>WSTW01000017.1:0-112302 GCA_019632305.1 Tulasnella sp. 403 | reverse complement strand
GACCACATGTTCCATTCAAATAAACTTTCTCCGTTGCAGTCAGCGTGTTGGTCAGCATCGTCCACCACCCCTCCTGGAACCTCGATCGTCTAGAGTACCCGTTTGTCCTCATAAAAATGTCTACTACAGACATTCAAAATCCACTGGGACCGGCGTTCGACGAATCCCCTCTCTTCCTTCCGAGCTGCACTGATTGCGAGTTCTGCGACGGGTTGCGAGACTTTGATGAAAAACGTGCACTGAGCCCTATTGAACTCGAGCCTGATAAGACTCAACACATCACCGTAACCAGTACGTCGTCGGTGCTCTCACCATTCGTTGGACTCACATGTAACGATATCCACAGAGTTGTTCAAAACGTTGCCGTTCCTTGACAGGTCTGGTCTCGCGATATGCCATCGTCATATCTGGTTTTCTAAGGCTTACTACTACTTAGGTGGCTTCCTGTGCTCATCGTTTTGGCCATGGTAACTGGCCTTTTGATTGGCGTGTACGCCGTACGTTCAGGCAAATCTGCCGATTTTTGGATCATTTCTGACCATGGTGTTCCTGCTTCTTTTTTATTCCCCACCAGGAACAAGGTGTTCACAAAGCCTTTGACGGTGCTCAATGGAAGGGTGTATCAATCCGTAAGATGGATCCGGTCTTGGTCTCGACGGAATACTTATGAACTTCATGCAGCCGTGCTGGTTGGACTCCTCCTTATGATGTGGCGTAAGTCATGCAGTGGTTTGAGTACGGCAAATGGATACTGATTTTCAAGTTTCACGCCGTTCTAGCCGTTTTGACCAAGGTTCAATACGAGTCCCTCCCAGCGTTATTCTCATCCCGAGAGATTTGGATTCACATCGGCATTTCATTTATATTGAACTGGATCGTTGCTCCCTTTATCATGCTTGGCTTGGCATGGGCAACGCTCCCTGAGAGTTCATTGGAACGAGAGCGGAAGGGAGTGATCCTAGTTGGCATCGGTACGTGCTACCCTTACCCCACATTCTTGCAACGGGCACGTACTAACATTGCTTCCTCTCTATTAGCCCGGTGCATCGGTAAGTTGTCGCTCCTTAACACTGCAACTATGCCCTGCTGACCGTCCACAGCGATGGTCCTCATATGGACCGGACTTGCCAAAGGCGATGCACAATATTGCGCCGTCTTAGTAGGCTTGAACTCCCTACTCCAGGTTTGACAATCCCACCATAATAATGGCGGACGAAACTTACCCAAGTGACCAGATCGTCCTATTCGCGCCATATTCACTTCTATTCCTCAACGTACTCGGAAGTGGCCGGGCCTCGGATACCCCCAAATTCGAAGTCAGCTATTCACAAGTATCCACGAGTGTCGGAATAGTGAGGTTTTCTCGTCCTCTGTCGTATAACAACCTCGTTAACGCCCAACAACAGTACCTTGGCATCCCTCTTGCCGCAGGATTTTTCACGCGCTTTGTGATGAAGAACCTTCTTGCTCCGAGGAAATTCTCAAGCTTCTTACAACGATTCGGGCCTCTGGCACTCGTCGGCTTGTTGTACACAATTATCGTCCTTTTCGCCAACCAGGTACGTCTCTCCTGCTACATAGCATCCAAACTACTCAAAATACTCCTTCAGGGCAAGCGCATTGTCGATGACGTGGGTTCCGTATTCCGCATATTCGTACCGCTCGTCCTGGTACGTTTCCATTCCTGGTGAATCGATAGGACATACCGCTGACTTTTCGGTAGTATTTTGCATTGGTTTGGTTTACGACGTTTTTCGGGCTATGGTTCCTATCTCGTGGGTTACTCAAGCGTCGAGCCGAAGGATACGACAAGATTGTAGTGCAAGCCTTCACAGCTGGCTCTAATAACTTCGTAAGGAAACTCGCTTGCACTCTCCCCGTTCGTTTTTGCTAAAGGGTCCCTCGATAATCTAGGAACTCGCCATCGCCGTTGCGGTTGCCAACTTTGGTACTGAATCACCGGAAGCGCTTGCTGCGACCATAGGTCCGCTCGTCGAGGTTGGTGTACCCTTCATCACTGGTTGTACACACCCCGGCTAACGGTTGCTGATAATTAAAGGTTCCTGTGCTCTTGTCTTTAACTTATGTCGCGCTCTTGCTTCGGGAGCGCTTACGCTGGGAGGGGAGCATTTCTCTAGCGTAAACGACGAGAAAATGTAGTCCGAGGGTCTTTCGGCGAAAGAATGTGTGTTTATACAACGAAATCAACCAGGTCCTAATAATACAAAGGGACGGAGATCCGAAATGCTAACATGTGACTCCGATCCGGGCTCAACAGTTGGTGTTCCCCCCATTTCCTCCATGGGCATTTCCGCTATTCGCAGATCCACCGTTTCCGGCGTTGTCTAGGGGACGAGTAAGCAACGTTCCACCATCGCAAAACAAGATAGACTCACTAGAGAACAAAGAGATCAATGAACCATTACCATTATCCGTAACGCTTCCACCAGCAGCGTTCCCGCCAGCTCCAGAGTATGCGTTTCCGCCGTTTCCAGATGCACCACAGGCGCCATTCCTAAAAAGGTAAATTAGATCATGACGGTGGCAAATCCGATTCAGTGACGTACGTAGAACCTCCCTGGCCTCCATAGGCATTGCCGCTGTTGGCCTGACCCCCATTACCAGCGTTGTTGGAGAACGCGGAGAGTAAGGGACCACCGGTGATGCCGCCAAGATCGATCCCGTCAATGTCGAGCAAGTCGTCAAGGTCAAGGATGTGGTTGAGGCCCAAGTCATCGTCGTCATCATCATCATTGAGTCCAAGCAGGTTGAGACCGAGGATGCTACCATCATTATCAGAGCTGGGATTGCCGGTGGTGATGACGTTCCCGCCAGAGGCATTCCCGCCAGCACCAGAGTACCTAAGCAGGGAGGGTAAGTTAGCATATGGTCGGGTGGTGAAGATCGAAAGGGCTACTGACGCAGAGCCTCCGTCGCCGGGTACGGGAAGGGCGGCAATGATAGGAAGAGTGATGGCGACGAGCGCAACGACAGAAGTGGAGAGATGCATCGGTAACGGGTATAGATGAGGAAGGATTTGCTACAGATAGGTGGGGAAGGGGGAGGAAAGGGGGGTGAGTTCGAGAGCTGGTGAGGAAGGAACGTAGGTCCTTCGCTCGACTTATATAACGTGCCATAGCGAAACAGACGGGAGAAGGTGTTGAAAAGAGCTTGAAGGAGTTGGTTCGTTATAAAATCTAACCAACTAATATTATCATGCAACAGGGGGTGCGTCTGTGTTCCCGCCTGATCAAGTCCGGACTACGCCGAGAGATCGAATTCGGCACATACGACAGGAACACGTTTTCACCGACGGGCCAGGCAAACAGAACGTATCACAGTGGCGACGAAGGTGAGTTGACTAAGCCAGAGACGGCGAAACCATATGACGTCGGGTATGTAAATGAAAAACTCCATTCAAAGTGCAGGATGGCTCAACCAACATCATTACTCTCGAACCATTTGTCTTCTTCGAATCGTTCCAATATAAGCACGATCGCGAGCGCGTCAAAGTTCAAGTCATGCACTAAGGTCGGTATGACGTTTTGACCGTCTTAACGATCTCGGAATGAGGGAAGACCAGTGGCATGCACTTTGACCCATGTCATGGAAGCTAGAGAGCCGTTGATGAACCCGCCGGCGGTGTCGCTTCGAGTCAGCAAGAGTTGGGGATACGTTGTATTTGTTGTGACGCGTGTTTGTGATCTCAGTCACCGTTCAAATCCGACCAGACCGCGTCCACTCCTTTGGCACGAACCCCGACGGCCAACTATTCATTATCTTACAACTCCAGTTTGTGCCTCGTAGACGCTCTACACGTAACATCCCGACTCTGCTGCTACATTCATGTCCTCAAGGGAAGGCACAGTGCCTTCAGGGAGTCGGTGGCAAACACCTGATTTCTACATCAGCCTACCCGTGCTTTCAGACGAGGCAAAAGCAAACAGAGTGGTGCGAGCCATTTATTTAGAGACTGTATACATTTGGTGACTTTATCTCTCCATGTCCTGCAGGTATTTCACGCTTCGACACGATTCGGTTCGTCTTCGCCCAAGCGGCGCTCTCCCTCTTGGTCCATCTACGAACCGTCTTCATCAGCCACCGAACCGGAATTGCTCGCGTCGCCTTATGAAGCGGACCTAACCAACGGACCCTCGGCTTCGAGCTCAAAGCCTTCGCCCTCAATTCTAAAAGAGGAAACCACTTCGCCAAACTCGACTTCGGAATATGTCCCTTCCGCCAGAAGTTCTACAGCTCCGAGTGGATCTGGACGACTTTTCCTCTCTCACATTGAACTACCCTCTTTGACCATCGTCCACTCGAACGCGCAATGGCGCGACCTTCGCGATCAATACCTTGCTCGAAAAAAGTCCGAACGGTGCTATATAACCACCCCAGACGATAAGGGCAAGGGCAGGGCTTCCACCTCGCACGACTCGTCCGAAGAGGCTTTTGTCGCTCGCGCCCTGAGCATAGGGCCATCTACGTCGCACATATCGCGTTCAACGGCTGCATCGACACCTTCAGGTCCCCCTCCACTATCTCTGCCAGCTGTCGGAAGTAAACGGATAAGAGCTTCCCGATCTTTTCTTCGCTCAACCAAGAGCCAATATCCTACTGATCCGGAGGAGCCCGACTCCGATGGTAATGTTCCAATTGAATTGGACGGCGGTCTCTATGAACCGATTGACGATGGTCCACCTCCGAAGTATACCAAGAAACTAAATCACCGAGGGCGCATCCTCAGTGTATTCTCCTTCCGACAACCCAAGCGTTCCCTCGTCAAGCTTACCGAGGAGGAGAAAGCGCAGCTGGTCGAACGTTGGTGCCACATGTGTCACAAAAAGAAGTTTGCGATGCTATGCCACGGAAAGAGCCAAGGGAGGGCTTGCAAATCGGCATTTTGTGACTTCTGTCTCGCAAAGTGAGCATTTCTCTCCCTATTCGCTGTCCTAATCTTACCTTTGTCCAATTCTTGAGATACCCACTCCCCTTCGATCCGTTTTCGACATTCCGCTGTCCAAGATGTACTCAAGAGTGCATCTGCCTCAAGTGCGTGCAAGTAAACCAACCCGATAAACTCAGACGCCCTATGCAAAAAGGGTACCCCAAGTTGAAACTTAAACTCCGAAAGCAAGCCGAGCGCGATCTCGCATCTGCTACAACAGACTCACAGGAATCCGAAGCATCATATCGTACCCCTTCGGGTTCCCCGAGCGACCCATCGCCTGCACTCGATGTCGAGGACCCCTCCCTGCCGATAACATCAACGTCGCCCAAGATAGCCTTTGGGTCATTTATGCTACCCCCGCCGGATACCCAATATTCTATATATGATACCTCCATGGTTCCGTTACCAGAACCGCAATCCAGTCCACCCCCACCGGACCCTTCGGACTCGTCCCTCCGGGCTTCGTATTTCGACATCTTGCAAGCTCAAGAACCAGGAGCTTCGCCCACGGGGACTACGGGATCGGGGTCGAAATCAGTCGATCGAACCGTCGAGCAGGGCAAGCGAGTTACGAAAGCCAGACGGAAGTACGGTTTCCTCGAACTTGACCCTCACGTCGCGATACCCGGACACACGTGGGTGGGCAATACAGGCATGTTTGGCTTCGAAGACGACGAGAACCATCTTTCCGTCCAAGAAGACTCGGGACTTGCTTTCGACGACGTGATTGACGGAACAGCATTTGAAAAACAAGCTGAAGAGCAAGGGATTAGCCTTGCCCAGGTCCAGCTCGCCAACCCGCCTTTCCTTGAGGTGCTGTCTGCCCCAAATTCACTTCCCTCGATGGAAGAAGACGCGGGAGCGGGTGATACGACGCCCGAGGAGACGATCACGCCCGTGCATGACCGCCGTGCCGACGACGACATGCACGCCGAACCTAGCCCTTCAACACCCATTAAATACTCCCACTCCAACAACGCCCAGGACATTCCTCCTCTCAAGGCGATCATAGTCCATACACCAGATCGGCAAGCTTTTATCGCGAGAGCTCTCAATGCCATAACGCACTTGTCAGGAGGAGCTGTCTGGTGAGATAGCACCGTTTTGACATTATCTCTGTACATTCGCCCTGTTAACTAGGTAATTTTATACGCGTATGGAATGTTGTATATTTCTGTAAATTGGGACGACGTCGTGCACCCCCCGGAAATAAAATGCGTGAGCGGCGTGAAGTATACTTGATCTGGGAATAATCCTGGAATCTGTATGGTGAGTAAAGAAATCGTGGACACGGAAATGAAAACCATCGAAAGAAATGGTATGAAACGTGGCATAGAAGATCGATGACGAAGAGACTTTATGGCGAAGGATGTAAAAAGTAATTAACGACATAAATCCTCGATGCGCCCTTAGAATCACTGCTGTTTGCACTCTGGGGCCTGAGTTGTGGTGCCCGACATGACTTTCTTTCGGGCCTTCAGCGGAAGGTCGTCGGACTGGTCCGTGTCGTCATCCTGCTTTCTGAAGTCAACTTGATGTAATGACGCCCGACATGTCATACTTACCTCCCACTGCACGTCATCTTCGTCCTCATCATCCTCGGAGAACCCAGCTTCTTCATAGTCCAAAGCTTTACCGGTGAAATAGTCGATGGCGCGTGGAATGACCCTCTCCTTGAGGTCTTCTCCGACCTGATAATCGACTTCTAGTTTTGCCTCGAGTTCGTCGAGTTTTTCTTCGGAGTAACTCGACTCGTCGTACTGATCAGGGTTCGGGGGTGTTGGTGGAGAAAAGAAGTCGAAGAACGACGGAGTATCCAAGGTGCGTTTCACGAGTCGCGTCCGGTTGGTGTCTGTTCCAAGAAAACGAGGGTATCAATCTCCGTGTAGACGTCATGAAGAGATGTAAGAGAAGGCGTACTCTTGTTCCGTTGTTTCCTCATCTCGAACGTCTTGGTAAGGTCCATGTCCTCCTTCCAGTCAATCTTGGTTCCTTCGGCTGAGGCATATACGTAGTCTCCCGCGTAATCGACTTCATCCTGTTGAGCAGTGATGAAAACACCAGGAAAAACACGTGTTTAGCAACCAATTCACGGTAGTGGGAATGGGCGACGCGCAGTTAATTTCAAGAGTGACTCACTTGATAATGGTAGGTCTTTGTGAGGATGGTATTAGTGAAGAAGTCGTTGGGCATAAAGTGGAAAGTGAGTTTGTATCCGGGACTTGAAGCAGCCAGGTATTCCAGCTCAATGTTCGTTAGATGTACAAGTGCCTAGAAGAACAGAACATGGACTGAGCCTCGTGTTGGAAAACACGCGTCAGAACAAGGCCACATACAGCTTCATCCCGTGTCGTTATCAATTGGCTGATATCTGGGTGGTTCTTGAGGGCAGTCAACCAGAATAGCGGGACACCCTTGACCTCCGCACCAACGTCCGCGTTCGCGTCGGCTTCTTGACTGGCCAACGTCTCCGCGTCAGGATCGTCTTTGAGAGTCTGGGCTTCTCCGGTGTCAATCTCCTCTTTCGTTGGTTCCGCTTCGCCAGTGACGATGGCATTCCGCCGTTGGAAAACAGGGGCATATCGTTGGGCATACTGGGAGCGTTGATTAGATTTCAATTTAGGCCGGCAAAACGACGACATACCGCTCTATCCAGCTCCAAAAGATCCTTCTTGTACTGCTTTTCGATCTTGATGAATTCCGCATGCACACCCTTGAGCCCTTCGACTCGGCGGCGAACGGGTAGCGGAAGGTCTTCAATTCCCGCAGAGAGGCCGGCGTCGCCCAGATTGAGGCCAGAGAGCGCCTTTTGGATCCCAGAAACGTCGAATTCGCGCTCACCATCGCCTTCCGCGATCGTGTCGGGAATGGTAGGACGCGCAAGTTGAGCGATTGGAGCAGTGACTAGGGGAGTGTTCTGTGGGGTGGGCGCGACAGAGGCAGCGGCATTCGGGTTTGCCTTTGCGGTGGGGACGTCTTTAGGCGACATAAGATGAGCGCAAAGAGTGATGGACGGTGATGTGGGAGGGAGAGAAGTTGAAGTTGGGTACTAATGAAAAAGTCGACAAGGGTGAGGTGACAACGAAGGTCACGCGTTTGCGCTTGTTATAATATCACGGTCACGGTAACGGCAAAGGACACTCTACTCCCCCACACCATATGGACATTATACGTCAATAACTGCCGGAGCTTACATTTCAAAGTTAGGCTCTGGTCGTTCATAGTATGTGCAGCGACTAATATGTACTTGGTATACGGAGCAATACTATCACATGAACCGTCAATGGAGTATCCTGCAAGAATGAGGCAAGAATTCGCATCTCTCAATTATAATGGCTAAGGAACGGAAGATCTGTCGGCTCGTTCGGACTCACTATCCACCATTATGAGGTATCACTTCTCAAGAAGCGCTTGCATGTCAAGATTCAAGTCATGATTTCAGGGGAGGTCGGGACGATGGGCTCAGAGCCTTAGGATCCCAGGCGAACGAATCCTCGAGTCGCAGTTCAATGGGGTCGTTACTGTGTCATTCGTTCTACGCCGAACGTTGGGATCCTGGGTGCTGGTTAGCACAGAACGTGAAGCTGCCAGCCGGAATCTGCAGAGAGCCCCCTCCAAATGCAGAATTTTACGGCAAGAAGGACGGTTGCACTATAGCAGACATATCAAATAGACCCCCCGACATATAAGAAGAACATAAGAGGGGTTTTGCCGGCGGGAGAAAAGGGGACGAATGTTTATGCAGAAATGGGGAACGACGTCGGGTTGGCATTCAGCCGCAAGTGATTGAGCCGATAGTTGTCAACCGGAGAAAAGCTGTCAGGTGGCATAATGTCCCTGACGCGCAGTGCTTGGTTCAGCACGCGTCCGTTGGCTTCCCATGGTCATAAAGTCTGTGATGCGTTGTACACCTAGTATAATACAAGTCTTCCCAACTCTGGTCAACAGAATTGTTTGGGGGGTATACACCGCGCACACCTGCTAGAACCCGGTCTTCTTGTGAATAATTTCCGGATCTTCTTGGTATTCCTCTGCGCTGACCCACATCTGACAGAGGGTCAATAGGTTTTGTGTCACCTGCACCTAATGCGAGACGTCCCGCTCACCTTTTTGAAGGTACTCAGACCAGCAAGAATGGAGCCTCCAATCCAGGTCGAGTATTTGCGTTCTGGAGGGGCAAATATCTTGATCTTGAGCTCCTTTATGGCAAGTTTCTTCGTCTCGTTCAGTAGCCGGTCACCGAAGCCTAGTGATAGTAAGAGGTCAAGTATTGATCCCACAAGAAACCGTGAAACGGACCTTTGCAGAGCGTGCTACCTCCACTGAGCACAATATTTGAATAAAGATTCTTCCTCAAATCCATGTCCACACGGGTTATGGAGTCGACAATAACCTGATGGACTCCTGGGTACTCCTGACCTACAAGCTCGGGATTGAATAGAATTTCTGGTGCCCTGAACCGCTCCGAGCTCAGCTGTTCAGTACATAGGAAAACTTAGGCATAAGTATTGGGTCGAAAACTGATTGTGAGTGGCACGCACCTGGATCGAGTTACCATCAGGAAGTCGGAAGTCCTCCCATCTGCCGGCCAGGTCTTTTTCCTCCTTAGCGGGATTCAGAGCTACGTAGCAACATTTCTCTTTGATGGTTCTAGAGGACAGGCCCAGGTCAGTGTCAGAGGTGGGTGGTGATGCTCAACGGTGAAATGAATGTACCGGACAACTTCCTTCTCCGCGGTGGTGTTGAAATGGCGACCTGACTTCCGTAGTAGCAACTGAAGATGATCGGTGACATCCCGTCCAGCGATATCCACACGCCGGATGGCATGGGGCATCGAGAAGCCTTCAAAGACGGGAACGGCGTGGGTTACGCCATCCCCCGAGTCAAGGACGATCCCAGTTGTCCTCCCTGTCGAGTACCTGAAGACACATGAAACCGCTGACACTCAAGCAAGATGACATGAAGACGCACGTACAAAGCAAGAACGGCCTGTACGCTGGTATACAGCGCCGGCACATTGAACGTGTCAAAGAATATCTGCGCAGCGAGGTCGCGATTGGAACGGGGGTTCAATGGTGCTTCTGTTAACAAGACTGGATGCTGGGTCCTGGGTGAGTATACCCATCGCTCGTCTGCGAAACCGCCGGCGTACCTCTTCACTCAACGTGCCAAGCTCTTCCGTATATACCCAATTCCATATCCGTTCCATGTCGTCCCAATCAGTCACGATGCCATGCTCCATTGGGTATTTAATCTTTAGTAACCCTCTGAACTCCTGAGCTTTTCGTCCAATGAAGACGTCCCCCTCGAGCGCTCCGGCCATGACGCGTACGTGCTTGGGTCGACCGACACTTTGCAAGACATGGGGACGCGTTGTTCAGCAATACAAGGCACACATATCCTTTATACACTTACAACGATGGGAAGAAACATTTGGGGTTATCCTGACCCGCGAAACCAGCCTTGATCGTGCCAGACCCCTAATGCAGCCGTGAGCGTTTGTATATGGACTGATCATGACGGGCTATACATTGTCTATCACGACCGGTTGATTTGTCAGGACATCTTCGTACTCGGTAGCCCTGAAAGGCGAGTGAGCCTCTGCAGTACAGGTTAGGTGTAACGCCTTACATGGGGAAGGAAGTCTAGAGGATTTCAGAACGGGCCGGCGCGTCGGAAACAGATCACACCGTTGGAATTTTTACTCGCGAGTTCGACGATCGACCAAGTCGGCAGGTTAACACCCTACGGGCCCAATGCACTTCAACGATGATTTCATATTGACTCTTGATTCTGAACCTGAAGATATCCCGGCCATTCCTCCCAAGAAATCGAAGGCTGAACCCAGGGACAAGCAACAAGTCGGTCCTCTGGACGAGGACGCCGCTCTCGATCCGGAATTTAGCTTTGACCTTGGAGGTGGCATCGAAGATGATTGGGACACGGGTGCTGTTGGGCAAGGCGAAGACGTTGTCATACCTGCCAAGCCGGTGAGCATCATGCTCGCTGTTTTTATCAAAGATTCATTTAGTGACATCCTTTGCAGAAACGGATCACGGTAGACGATATTATAGAACGGCGAAAAGCACAAGCTAGTGCCTCTTCGAAAAAGCGAAAGCGAGAGGAAGACAGCGACGACGACGACGACGACGATTCATCCGATGCAGGTATGCTCAACGTTACTCGATAACGATGTAGGTCAACTCATGTATATTGTTCATAGAAAGCGATGGGGATGACTCATCTGCGATCAGCATCGATAGCGACGAGGAGAGCGAGAGCGAGAGCGCCGAGGATATGGATGACGATTCTGAAGCAGACAGCAGTACCGACGGCGAACAAGGCAAACCGAACTTCCTCATTGATCCTGGATCCGAAGAGAGTGAGGAGGAATCGGAAGGCGAGAGAGCAAAAAAGGCGGCGTTCTTCGCACCAGACCAACCAGATGACGAACAGACCGCCCAAAAGTCCTTCCTCAACATGAATCTATCTCGCCCTGTTCTCCGTGCTATTGAGGCCATGTCTTTTGAGAAACCCACTCCAATCCAGCGGAAAGCGATTCCGATGGCCTTGCAAGGACTCGACGTGCTCGGTTCAGCGGTAACAGGGTCCGGAAAGACAGCTGCGTTCATGATCCCTATCCTCGAACGACTGATGTTCAAGGAAAAGGGACGCTCGGCAGAGACGCGGGTTCTTATCCTAACGCCTACTCGCGAGCTGGCGGTGCAATGTGCCGATGTTGGGAAACGCCTTGCTCAATTCATGGATGTAACTTTTGCGGTAATCGTTGGTACGTTCCCATTAACCTTCTCCTATCCGTGCTCATGTGTTGCCTTTGGGAAGGTGGGTTACCTCTACGAGCTCAAGAGAGCATGCTACGGTCACGCCCAGACATTGTCATTGCCACACCCGGCCGGCTCATCGACCACCTCCATAACACGCCATCCTTTTCATTATCCGCTCTCGACATTCTCGTTCTTGACGAAGCGGATCGTATGCTATCGGACGGGTTTGCCGCCGAGCTCGCTGAAATCATTCAATCCTGTCCGAAGAACAGGCAAACAATGTTATTTTCCGCTACGATGACAGACGACGTCGACTCTTTGGTCAGACTATCAATGAACCGTCCGCTCCGACTCTTCGTGGATCCAAAGAAGACTGTGGCAAAGGCACTATTGCAAGAGTTCGTCCGAGTGCGTGACGAGGAGAATAGACAAGCTATTCTAGCCACTGTCTGCAAACGTACTGCGAAGCGACGGGCAATCATATTCTTCCGCAGCAAACTTCTTTGTCATCAAATGAAGGTCGTCTTTGGTCTTCTTGGTCTGCGCGCTGCCGAATTGCACGGCAACTTGAAGCAGGAAATGGTGCGCCCTTATCAAAGACAGCCATAAGCATGATCTGACTCCATATAATAGCGATTGGAATCCCTGCGCAAATTCCGCGATGGTGAAGTCGACTACCTGCTGGCGACCGACGTCGCATCCCGTGGTTTGGATATCAAGGGCGTGGAAACCGTGATCAACTACGACATGCCCGGTGCGATTGAATTATATCTGCATCGTGTCGGGCGAACAGCGCGAGCAAGTTCCAAGGGTCGCTCGATATCACTTGTTGGCGAGCCAGACAGAAGGATGTTGAAGGCTGTCATCAAACGAAGCGCCACCGACAAAGTGAAGCATCGGATCCTGCCAAAAGAAAGTGTCAAAGCAATGGCCGAGAAGATATCCAGTTTGAGATCGGAGGTCAAGGAGATTCTCGAAGAGGAACAGGAAGAAAAGGAGGCGAGTCCCTGATACTTACCCCCCATTCAAATGAGCCTGACCGTTGCATAGATCCGAGAAGGCGAGATGCAGATAACGAAAGCGCAAAATCTTATTGAACATCGTGACGAAATCCTTTCTCGACCCAAGCGGACTTGGTTCCAGTCCGGAAAGGAGAAGCAAGAGAGCAAAGGTTCGTTGCCAGTATCCGACCGACCGTTGCACCCGCTCACAACAAGCTAGACATTTCCAAGGGGCAATACACAGCCAACTTCCAAAAGGCAAATGAAGCCCAGGTGTGTCGTATCATCGGTACTTGAAGAGAGCAAGTTATTCACTCCAATCGTTTATAGGGCGGCAAGACCAAGAAAGTGAAAATGACGCATGATGCAAAGCGGCGCAAATTGGCACGCGATGACATGAACGAGGATAAATCCATTGCGGCAGCAGGTTCCTTTGCAGCCCGGCAGTTGAAGAAGACTCAGCGGTCACATAAACTCAGCCATCTACCTGGTGAACGAAGGGGATCATCGTTCGGCACTGTGGCTAAGGCCAAGCGAACAAAGTCAAAACCGGGCAAGATGGCGAAGGCTGGGTTCGATAAAGAGATCGGAACGAGGAGCGGGCGGCCAAGCATAGGAGAGGATTTCGGTCCTGTACGAGAGGGCGCCAGGGCAAAGAGGGGAAATCCGGTGTCTCTACGCGACAAGGGAAGTAGTAAAGGGAAGGGGAAGCAGGGCAGGGCTAGTGCCAGTACCAAGGTAAAGAACAAGGCGCAAAGCAAGGGGAAGGGCAAAAGAAAAGGTCGATAGTATGGAGGATTACTTTTTGTATGGACTGTCTCTGCCTTAATCCATTGCTTTCATCGTTGTATGTTGGAGGAGCAGTAGACAAGAGACCTTTCAAGTCAGGGCCGTCAAGGCTGCTGCAAAAACGCGATCACGTGAACCGTGCTCATGTTTGGGTCAAGAAGTCCATTTGCGTGTTCGCCACGCCGTTCATTTCGTCCACTCCCGTCTACACCCCCATTCCACCATAAAGGCATCCATTTGACCTCATGAAACCCGAGTGCTTTGTTTGCTTTGAGTCTTACGATGCCGAGGACAGTCTGGCTGCTGTGGACTGCGGTACGTTCTCAACCACTTTTCATTCAGACCTTTAGTTGCTCACCGAGGTCTGTCCTCCAATAGGCCACGTAGTCCACCTCGCTTGTTTGGACAAATGGCTAGAACAAGCGGACACTTGCCCGGTCTGTCGGTGCGAAGCTACTATATCTGTTGATGGCACGGTGTATGTTCGCCCGGTCTACATTCGCTTTGACGACATCCCCGAGAGCGAGCCTGGCCCGTCAAATCCGGCTCAGAGCAGTGAAGCCTTGCGCACAAATGCTTTGAACAGTCTCCGAACACAGGCCAGGGTGATTCAAGAACAAATCGATGCCTTGGGCGACGAGGCTACTCCTGGCAATCGAGTAACCCGGGATCTTCTCACGAGCTTTAGAAGTGCCCAGGCTATTCTAGAGGGAATGGGACAAGAGCAAGCGTTAGTGGTATGTAGGTTTGTATTAACACCCTGGATCTGGCCTAACGTCTGCCGTGGTAGGAGACTGCACGAACCATCGCTCAACAAGCCAAAGATATGGGAGCTCAGATAAGGCGGTTTGGCCAGAAAGCCACTCAGGATCTGGAGCGAGAAAGACGCAGGGTGATCGACTTGCAAAATCGGCTTGACCAGGAGACAGCTTCGCTACGGACCGCGACACAGCAAACCGCCGAGGAAGCTCGGAAACGCGCGAGACTCGAGACGCAGCTCGAAAAAGCGACTCAAGATGCAGCAAGGGAACATACCGAGATGGAGGCCCGACATTCACGACACGTTGAAGAAGTTCAGAACGGCCTACAAAATGAAGTGGCACGACTTACCTCGGAGAACGAGGCACAAGTGAAGAAGCTCCAGGCTCTGGTGGCCTCGGAAGAAATGTTAAAATCATCCGTGCGGAGGTATAAACAGCAGGTGGGTGGAGACCTTCTATTGCGCAGACGATGATTCCATGGCCCCCACTAGCTTGACAAGCGGAAAGAAACCCAAGAGCAGGTAGCAATGCTGGAAGAGAAGGTCCTATCTCAAGAGAACAAGGTGGGGCGGCAATTTCTCATGCAGCGACATCTCTAATTCCAGTCCCTGCCAGATCGCTGCTCTCTCCAAAGAAAATAAGAAGTTGAAAGAGGACGTAGCAATGGGCAATGCGACTGAGGAGGAATTCGCGACCAAGACCTCCGCAATCTCACATCCTCTGACCACCCGCAACTTGAAAGCTCACACTGTGCTCGAGAAAACGAGACGCGATCCATTTATCATCCCTCCCGATAGCGCTTTCGAGTCATCCGATCCTATGGTCGATGTGCCCCTCCTAGACAAGAGCATGTACGGAGCTGCCTTCGCTCGTCAGCCCCTCGTGCCGTTGCCTAGTAGCTCGCGACCATCCAAGCCTTCGGCGGGAGCGAAGAGAAAGGAGCAACCCGATGGGATACTTGCATACCTGGGCAAGCCCTCTAGTCTTACTACTGGACCCAAGCGTTCACGGCGGATTCCTTGATCCCTCACCTTAAGGGTCAGTCTCTGTTATATGATGACCCATGGTTACCTGAACGATCTCATTTGTAGTAAAGTTGTCTCTGAATCCGCATAACAAGACCCGCCCACCACGGGAGTAAGAGCTAGGGTGTCAATGCACTTGCTAGGCTGCCGCATACGAGATCCCTCCACGACGCCGTGTATCCGATACGGATACTCACTAGGATCTATCCGCTGTGCATATATTTGCTACGTTGTTGTACGGCACACGATCGATATCCTACGATTTTTCATGGGCGATCCCCGTACGTCGGGGATTCGGTATTCACGAACGGAGACAGGATTTTGTATCTAAAGTAATTTATGAGATAATATAGGAAGAGCGATGACGATATGCAGCAAACATTGCATACGTGAACACACCCAATATCCAGTGCATCTAGTCCAACGATTGAACGAAAGTAAACCAAGCTAGGACTCTTCACACTCAAAAGAAACGTGAACAATACTCAACCCAGTGACACCACGTCTATGAACACAGCAGATCAACTACGGGAACCATCTCGGGGCGCGCCCGAAGTGTTTCGTATTTTTCTTGGGGAACGTCCAGCGACTCCAATGGCACAAGCGAGTGTCGTCCAGATTCTTCAGTTGATATTCACCATACAGCCAAAGTGTAGTTTCCACCTCCGCTTGCGCCAGAAACGCGAACATGTTGTTCCAATCATCCGTCGTAGTCGCGTCGTTCAATGAGCATCGAAGGTGTAAACCTGGTGAATTCACTAAAGTACACGCCAGCATCGATGCATACGACGACTCCGGATAGCTTTGCATCACTAGCTCATGCTCTTTGTCCGAGGTATATGAAATGTTGAGACAATAGAACTAGCGGAGAGATGGGTGGAGGAGATCGAAGAGGTTGACAGGGTCAGCGAACGCGTTGGGGTACAAGCCTAGCGCCACAACGCACCGTACGTTCGGTGCGGAGATATGGGTAAGGAGAAAGGAAGCAGTTCGAGGGTAAATTCTTATGATGGCCAGGATATGCAGTGCTGGGAGAACAACGCGCGTGTCGACGAGGCGTGCCGCGTCTTCTTCAAAATCGGGTAAGGACTCAACGATAGGCCATTCCTCCAAGACCAGTTTTGATGATTGTTGGGATGAAGAGATGATGGTCACGAGTTGTTGAAGGGATGGAAGGTAGTATAGGAGGTGAGCCCGCGAAGTTCGAGGGATCGCAATGCCCTCAGACGTAACGAGTCCTAAGGCGATGTGATGCAGAGACACACTCCATAGTGTCCCTCCATTCGGCCAAGGCAGTAACTTTGTTTTTGTCGCAGACTCGAACCGGGTCTTTGAGCCTCAGTGGAATATGCGAAAGGCAGTAAAACACCGTATGACTGTAGTGCCCCTCCACGTCCCACCGATCCGCAACGCTCACCATCCTTAGAAGATAGTCGCCCTTGGAGCATCTCCGCACGAAAAGCGACCATAGGATCACACCTCCGAACGTATTGCGCCGGAGACACAGTGCCTGGTTAACCCTCGGGCTGTCATTCCTCACAACACGCCAGAACCATGACGTGGAAAGGATAACGTCTCGCCAATACGTCGAAACCTGTGCATATTGGTGGAACTGCCGTAGTTCGAGGTCGCAGCCGTACCACGCGAAGAAATCATATGCGAACTGAAGGATGCGGATGAGGAGGGGCTTAGGGAGGCGGTTGATAGGTTAGGGTCATTCCGCACTCGTTGATGCAGAGCAAACCGTTTGTCAAGAAGCTTGCGGAGAGCATATAACGGTGTCGTGGTGGAGTTGAAATAAGGGATCGAATGACCGCCTCTGATACTGTATTCAGTAAAATGTGACGAGAAGAGTGAGAGAAGGGCATACGAGGATGCTGATGAGTCGATGCTCTCCCATAGATCGGGTAATGCAGCCTCGATACTCTCGCAAGGTCGTGTATCGGAGGTCAGTATGGCTTGAGCTATTTGATGGCCCGACGTCACACGTTGGAGAGAGGGGTGGCCCAGCTATGAAAATATGAGGGATTACAACCATATTTTATACGTTCGTTGGAGCGACGGTTGTTATGTCCCTCAAAGCGCCAAGGGCAGAAAGCTGCCCTCACCAGTCCTGATTCGAATTGCACTGCCTCACGCGGGATACATGAAGCTTTGAGTGGTATTAATGGAGCCGGAGGGCAATGGTCGGATATTCCGATGAGATCGGAGAGCTGGTGAAGCTGTAGTGGGCGAGTGTCGCGGAAAGGACTACCAAATCTCGACTCGGAAATAAACTCAGAGTAGAAATTTCACGCGGTTGATCATGATCATGGCTTTTCCGCGACTCCTAGTGAAGAAGCCCAGTTCTTACTGCTCACTAGACACGACAGCACCGACGTTGACGCCCTTGTTTCCTATTGGTCTCAGCACGATTGGATACATCTTGAGCCGCACTACCTTGCAACACCAACTGATGATGGCGCAACAGAGCTCGCTTCCACTCTCTTGCTTCGCTCGCCATTGGTAGTTGATATCACGATGTGACCAAGACGAAATATGTCCTGCTGATGGTCAGAGATTTGTGTCAGTTGGGGACGGGGCTGGGTGCCCGATTCCAACAAGGATCATCCATCAGCGCCATCAGCCAAACTCGTTTCATTGATCACCCACGATCGCGTTTTGTTCTGATGCGTATATCATCTCTTAACCAAACCTTTTGCCTCATTCCATTTTCCCTATCTGCTACTTTGAACCTTTCACTACATACTTTTTCGTATTCCAGCTCATTGATTTGTTTTTTAAATGTACTTCTTTGCTATTTTCTTTCCTCTTGTTTTGGTACTTCCGGTCTTTACTGCACCTATGCCCATACTGGGTACCGGCCTTGCCATTGGGATAGCCCTTGCCCAGAACTCTGCGCTCCCGAATCCGTACGTTCTTCCCTCGGATTGACACACCGTCCGTACGCTAACCTCGCCTAAATCTCCAGTATTTTGGTTATCAGAGGAAAGGATACAAAGCACAACAAGCCCGCGGATGACCAGGTCAAGCCTGTCCCAGCTGGGTCGGTAAATCCTTACCCCTTGCACGTGAACCAGTGGAAACAACTGCTCGACAACGTCAACAGGGTATAGTATGTCCAGAGCTGTTCTAGCATGTTGTCCAGCCAGGATATGCTGACCACTCGCACAGCCCGAACCTCTCGCCTGACGACAAGGACACCGTCGCGTTCCACGAGCATCTGACCAACTTTTGGCTCGACGCAATCCCTACGGACAATCCCGGCACCGATACCGGCGAGTTTGGCTCCAGGGAAATCATACCGAGACTAGAGGTCCTCGCTCCAAAATAGTATGTCGGCCTGCTGGAATGACTTCTCTTCCTCCTATTCACAATGAACACCTCAATTTGGTAGTTACATGGTCCTCGAGTCGGAACGGAGAACGTTGACTGAGGAGTTCCAGGCTCTTCAGGCTGTCGTCGACGGAGCTCAGTAGGGACAGGTACTGGCGCTGCATATCATGATGCATCCTGTGTTTGCGGTTAGTGCGGATATTCAGGTGTTGAATCTCTCGACACTCATCAAGGCGCGTGTCACGTTTTGTTCAAGCGTAGCTTCAGTCGGCCCAACGGTTGATTTCAACGCTATATTATACCAATTCGTCTGAATATTCAGACAAAGATACCTGCCGCTTCACACGCAATGAATAGGTCACGTGTCCCGTTTCATTCTGGGCCGACTCGTTCCACTCCCCGACCTCCGCGCTTTGACCTCCGGGTGCACTGCGCCTGATTCCAAGTAAGCAGGATCACGGCTTTCGATGACCTCGTACTGACTGGGTTTCTTGGTCGGATGTAGGAAGTCTGATGTACTCTCCAGCGATTCACCGGCTACCAATTGAAATACTCCAACGTATCATTACAGACACTCTCGACCCTGGGGATAGATCGTATTACCAATCCGTCTTTGAGCTCTTGCGGGTGTGTGCCTATTGGAGACAGGCCATCGAGTCCTACACCCTAATATGGAGCTACATCGACGTCTCGTTCGGTGAAATCTGGAACGGAGTGGCATTAAAGAAATCTGGCTCAGCTCAGCTATCAATCAAGTGTGATAAGTACACCGTCTCCCAGCATGCTTACCTCCACCGCTTCTTTGACATGGTGGTTCGCAATATCCATCGGTGTCGGAGATTGGTGTTGAACCTGACGGAAGATGACTTTCGGTGGTACAATACCTCGGGCACAATAAACGCCATCCTGCGGCGCTGTGCCCTGGCTTCAATGGCTTTCCACGTCGCGATCACTGATCGCCATCATCCCGCATCACTGGACGAATATTCCACCTCGCGCTCCGTGTTTCTAGCCCTGTTCTCACTCTTAACTCTCGATGTCGGTACTTTCGAGAACTTGACCACCCTTCAGATCAACTTTTTGGGTTTCAGCCATCTTTCCCCCCAAGAGCTTCACGAGATCCGCGACAGAACTCAGCACCTCGTCTTTACATCGCCTGTCCTCCGCAGGCTCATTTTACACGGACCCAGGGCTGCAAGTCGCGTTTTACTACACTTCGATTATTCCAGCCTACCCTCGGCAATGACCTTACCCGAACTTGCGTATATATCCTTCCGAGATATCCCTCCCCAACTCGGCGCCTGTCTATTGACGAATATTCACCCCGAAAATCTGAAGTGGCTCGAAATTAGCAACAGGAGCGATTACCTGTTATCCGCGCAGTATCTGCTGGCCAATTCTCATCCCCAATTCGTCAAATCATTGCATCATATCACACGAAGCACCCTAGAGGAAGCCGTCATCCAGACAAAGCCGACCTTCAACGTGATATTACGAGGGAGATCCGATGTCGGCCTTCACTTGGAAGCTCCCGGCTTGGCCCACAGCCATGAGCCGGTGCAACAAGTCCTCTCCCTTATCCCAAAAGCGGCGTTGGACCCAATACGCTGTATCACAATCAGTTTCCCGGAAGCAGGGTTTCAAGAAATTTGTGATCTCCTACGCTCCCACTTCCCCTCCATATGCTACGCTATCCTCGAAGTCTCAAACACCGCGGACTGGCGCAGAGGGATCGGCTTCCTCTCCACACCTGGCCTATGGCCACGACTGCGCGGCCTGACCGTCTACGCTGCAAAACACACAAAGATCACCGCACACGACTTGTTCAAGTTTCTCCGAACACGGGTGGGCTGCGGGATCGACAAGTTCGAACGACTCGAGGTGTTTGATCCCGACCTCATCCAACTCACGGGGGTGCAGAGGGAAGAGCTGCTCACGTTAGTGGATGTGTTGGTCTTGTAAAAAGGCGCAGGTTTCATTCTCGAGCACGCACCCTGAGAGAATTCTTATCCGATCGTGGTGGGATGCCCAGAATGAGCCTCTCACGCGCTTGGTTTCCTGCCCCTCCAACCCCCGACCTTTGAATCAACGTTCACGCCACCCCTTGGCAACCTAGAGACATGGAATCCTGGCGGCGGCTAACCTCAATATCGTCCTTTGGACAATGTGCTTTAGAAACGGGTCCCTGCTCAAGGTTTGGGTGGCAAAACGTACTGGATGACGCTCGTCCAACTAGCCAATCCCGTTTCGCCTATTAGCCACCTGCCTTGCATGGAAAATCTCGTCTTGCGTCATACCACGAGCCCAAATCACGTGCCCATCCCGGAGTCAACAGCCGGTGCCCGACCCATCGCGTGACGTCATCCGCATTTCCAATATTTTTCGGTTCCGCGTCCTTGGTAGACTCATCGCAAGTCAAAAACAGCGTGTTCGCTCGGTGTTCTACAAGGAGCAAAGAAATAACTGGCACAACGTAAGAACGACAGAATACTTGTCTACGTGTAGAATACGACGAGCATTGCAACAAGAAAGCATACAGACGGATGTAATGAGACACTTGTCCTCCGCAAAGCAAAAATCACAAGGACGAAACAAGAAAGCAGGAGACGAATGCCGTGTGGGTTGAAGACGGCCTAATGCCGCGTGTTGGTGGGGAAATCCGGTGGAACAATTGACGAATGCAATGCAGTGATATGAGACCGGCAGGGGGATGATAGTTGACGACAAAAAAACACGATGGATGGCACGAAATAAGCAGTGGATGAGATTCCGGGGAAATTGAGTTGGGGGTGTGTGGTCGGTAAGAAGTCGACAACTTCGACGGGGAAGAAGCAAACAGTCGATATGAGAAAGTGGGGGAGGGTTAGGTGAGAATGCATGATAGGACGGCACGGAATGTGGGCGAGAAGACCGAAGGAGGGGGGGGGGGGACGTGTATTGGTGGATATGAGGTGATCGGCAAGGAAGGAAGGGAGCATAGGGATGAAATTGAGGCATGTGAGGGGCCGAGTGGACATAACGTCGAGACAGCGGAGCCAGCTTGAGACACAAGAGGTCCCAAGGACTCAATCGACATTACAACCACTCAACTTCATCGCCGAGACTGGCAACTACGCGACCACGTTGACGATATAGTCGATGTAGGACGCATGTGAGGTTCATTTTCGGGATGAGGATGTTCTTCCACTGAATCCCCTAGTGAGTGAAAACCGAGGACTTGAGCCTGAATGAACCCCGTCAGTAAAACGCGGCCTTGTAACCTGAAGACTTGCTCACGTCTATGTCCAGTCATCAAGATCGGGTAATTCGTCATCGTCGTCATCGAGGTCCATCCATCGAGGGGACTTGGGTGGTGAGGATACCGGAGAATCGCATTCTGACTGGAGAAGAATTATGGGCGAGCTGGATGGTGATGAGCTGAAGCTGTACATCTGTCCACACTGCGACAGACCAGATGTTGGCGAGGCGGGACAGTGAACCTCCCAGTCGTCGGTCGAATCTTCGTCATACGCGGTCGAGTCGCAGTTGTCGCGGCCTTCGGGTGGAATGCCAGCCTCACCACCCGAGCGTTCCCAGATTCGAAATTCGGTGCACACACACGACCCGAGCTCGAACGACCACAACCGACCGTGGAAGCCGATGGTCCGTTGATCGTTGACGGACAAGGTGCACAAATCATCCACGCTCAACCTGAGCTGTTCTTTGCAGGCAGTACGGAATGCTGCCTGGCTGTCGGTAGAGCAGGCCATGCAGCTTGGGTGAATGTTCCGGTTGTTCACCACGAAGCATTGTGGCACTGTCAGACGCGCAATACTGTCCTGGAGGCCATTCTGGAGGGGTGTCCACGAGTGTCCGGTTTGGTCGGTGCCGGTGACTCCGGATAGGTCTTCCGTAGGGGGCGTGAGCTTGAGCATTGGCAGTTCGGTAAAGTCGCTTGAGGGCGCCCATGCCCATCCTGGTGTCCGGTGCAACCAGTAGTACTCGGGGTCGTGTGAGGGGGGTTTCGGAGCATAAGCCGCCGTGTGTCGACGTGACCGCTGAGCTGCACGGGCGGTCAACTGTTCGTAGGAGAAGTGCTCAACGTTAGCACATGTAAGCATGATTGTAGACTTGACGGTAAAGGCAGGGGTCGTTGTGGTGTGGTGGTGGAAGAAGAGGTGAAAGAGAGATCGGGATCTTACCTCGTCCGAATCAACATCGCTCTCCTCATCACTTTCTTCGCTTTCTAATCCAGCTCGCTTCCCATGGTCCTCGAGGAGATTTTGAAATAAGGTAGAATGCCGGGAGAGGTCAGGCACAGCGTGCTCGCTCGTGGTGGCACAGTCGTTCTGAAACGAGGAGGGACACCACGCGTCAGACGTGCCAGAAACAACCAGAAAACAGGACGAAAGCAATTAAGAGGGTGTAAAGAAGAACTTACCGCAAGTTTGGAACGTTGGAGGGACATGAAACCGTCGGGTTGGCAGCCGCACGAGGTGGTGGCCTTGAGCCAGGCTTGGAATTGTTTAAGCTTGTACCAATCTTGACTGGTAAAGTCGGGGTCATCGTCGAGGATTCGCGGCCGACGTTCTCGGATCTCGGCGTCGTATGCGTCCATGAGAGTGTTGTATGCCTATGGAGAGTTGAGAGAAGGGAGTGGGGCAGAACGTCGGGCCGGGTCAGCATTGGGTGGTGGATATGACGACGAGATATGACCATGGGCCGGAAATACTAACCTGCAGGCATTGTTCGTAGAGTGCTTGATGGCTGCTGCTCTCAAGCTCGCTGAAGGAGTTGGTGTGGGTGGTGGTCATGGTGGAATGCAAGTTCCGGGATGATTCGGCGAGTAACATGGTCATCCAATTTATGGCGGTGTCACAAGTGGCGCCGGTTCGGTCAGATCTCAAATCGACCTTTGGATCCGCTGGCTAGTGAGCGGATGACGGAGGTGGTGGTGGAGAGGGATAAAGGGCAGAGGGGGTCAACGAAATTTGAGTGTACGGTTATATGAGGACTGTCGTAAGGGGGGTAAGAAGGCTGCACTAACGAGGCTAAGCAGGCGAAATAAGTAGTCGGAGCCCCTTGCGGTGGTGGCGAGGCGGGTTTGGCGGGTAACGGTAGCGCTGTTGAGGAGGAGGAGGCAAGGCGACGGAGGGCAGAGAGCGATCTAAGGAGAAGAGTGTATCTAGGGATAAATCTAGCAAACAACAATCTCCTCCCGCCGACACTTCCGTCCCCGTGCTCACCCGACATCTTATCTATCCACGTTTTCGCCTCCTCCAATATCCTTCCTCCCATTTCCCCTCCCTTAATGTAACCTTTTCGTAATATCCTTGCCATTTCATACACTCCCCGCCATTCTTTACCATTCAGACTCATTCATTCTTGTCAAGGGCGGCGCCGTCGAGGGAAGCGGACAACGATAATCTATCGCAATCGGCATATATGATCGACTAGTCTGATCTTCTTAGGTCTCGGTGTGAGCCGGTGTCGAGACCCCTCACACGGTATGGTCGGGCCCTGAGTAGAGTTAGCCTCCCCCTCCTCAGACCTCAGCTCCCTGTTCCTACGCCATTATCGCTAGCTCCGCCTGCCATTGGCCGTCCAAATGTCTGATTTCACAAGGTTACGCCACGATACACCTCCGGCCACTCACCATGCATGCCTCCCAATCGAAACCTAATCCGTCTAGCACACCAATAAGCCAATCGTATCCTCCCCTGCACGAGGCCGCGGACGCCGTCTCCCACATCCTCCATATCCTCCCTTCGGTGTAAGACCACCGAAGTAGAATGTCTTTCGATCATAGTCAAGAATTGTTCCCATAGATGAATCTGTGTAGTCAGATCGACCGCTTATGAAATTGCCAGACGTAAGTATTGTCCGTCCGGCATGGCCAACGGCGTGGTTTAGACGCGGGTCCACGGCCCCCACCGAATCCCAAGCGCCGGAAGACTCCCAGATGCCATTCGTCCCGCAGGACTGGACCGTGGACTGGCTTGCGCGATCATGAGACTCGTGCTCATCCCGGATTCCGTCCAGAATGCCGATCTAGTGACAATACGGAGGACAAACGTGGGTCTACGGATGTAGTGGCGGAGTTGCAGCTTGGACGACCACACTGGCGGTTCGGGGGCTGAAAAGACACCGGATTCGTCCAATCGATCCGGAGTCACCAATATCGAGTGGCTTCCACCCTCCCAACCTGGCAAAACGGCGAGGTTCGGGTTTAAGCACGTACAAGCGGCAGTAGATGAGAACAAGTTCAATGCTCTGCTCTATGAAAGCCATGAGTAGACCGCCCCAACTCAATGATTGGCTCTCCCAATACTGCAGCGATCAACCAATGTCCCTGGACGATAACATCGCCGAGGTCCGAGATTAGAGAGAAGCCCGGTCCGAAGCACGCTTTCCAATCCGGGCGTGTATAAACCCCAAGTGGCATCCCAAGTGGTATTCGGGTCGGCCGAGGGATTGGGAAATGGACTTTGTGTAATCAATCTCTCCCTGCATCCTCGACCTTATCCACTTTGAACATCACTTTTCGGATGTCCTTCTCGGGCTGGGTGATATCCGCAGAAGCCGCACCAGGACGTCCTCGTGCCCAAGATCCCATCTGGCAGATCTGGGACAGTCATGGCAGGGACGACCAAACCCTGACATATGAAAAACAGCACAACCGAGCGCACCGCATCCAACAGACTTTGCCCGCGTTTCCGAGAGGTGGAATAACCTCATTGCGGAGGTGGTGGTGTGCAAGGGAAAGAGGTACTAGTCAAATCCCTGATTCCCTGAGCAAACGATGAAACGAGTAGTCTAATGACACCTTGAGGTCTACGTTACTGACCAATTGCCTTCGTAGATGTGTCGCAAACTACTGGAAGTGCTTCCAGATGGGTGTGACATTCCAGCCGCGTAAGCAAGTGGTTGTCGAACCGAGAGGCTTATCCGCAACGCACGCTTTGTTGCAGGTACAACCGATGGCTATGCATTCTTGACAACAGTAGTAGGATTAATTCGCCATGGACACGGGAGCAATGTTGTTCGACATCCAGGATGGAATGTCCTTGCTGGGATTCATCGGGTCGTACGAACATGGTGGTGTCGGAACGAATGAGGACGCAAGGAAGTGCAGAATTTGGAGCGGTGCATAGAATATTGATTCCTCATGCAGTTTATGAGTAGATGAATGCCTAGAAGGATTGATGACGGTTTCGAGGTAAGCAGCACCAACTCGCAAGGTTGCGATGCAGACCAACATTCGACTTACAACAAACACGGGCAAACAGAAATTTCCAGCCTTAATTACAACACTTACTATGGACCGCCTTAGCAGAGGCGAGAAGAATAGGCACAAAGGGAACGTATCTGGTGATGTTTCCTCCAAATCTCGAGGCTTGGAGAAATACGGTCCTCCCCGTGGTGCTCACCCCCGAAAGCGACATCACCCAGGAAAAGACAAGAAGCAGGATAAGGTGGTTGAGCCGCCTGAACCACTTATAGCGCTACAGGACAGGCCCGAAGGGAAAGATGACGAAGAACGCCAACTGGAGAGCTTGCTCTTTGGTGTTCCCTACGCAGCGCCAGATGGGATTGCCATTAACATTGAACACGAGGGCGGGCGACCCGCTAAAAATACTGGTCTCGATCATATCTCTGACTCCGATGTATGTATCCTCGCCTTCTGCAATTGCTTGTCTATGCTGACATTCGGGGCAGCTTTTCTTCGTCGATGCCGGTGACCCTCCCTCGAGACCCTCTGACGTTGCTGATGGCAGTGAAAACGAGAATCAAGACGAAAGCGAAGGAGAGGATACAGATGACGCTGCTTCGTTCCATTCGCTCGAGGCTGGGCCTAGCAGCACCCCCACTTCAACCTTCCCGCTAGTGTCGAGCAGGAAGGCGGCGGCATGGCACGACCCATCAGATGCAACTATCAAGGTATCTCTAGCAAGTGATAAGCGATTGCGGAAGCTTCGGGACGCGCCCGACGACGACGAGATAGACGGTCGCGAGTACGAGCGCAAACTACGGCAACAGTTCGTCTTTCTTTTCATCTGGCCATCTATATGCATCGTCACTCTAAATACCTTTCCTGATAGATACGAGAAACTGAACCCCGCTCCTGCTTGGGCAAGCGCAGCTCGCGAAAAACTCCATGGCCATAAACGTCGACGCTCCTCAGCCTCGTCCGCCTCACCAAATTCGCGTAGCCCCACCCCCGAAGTGGAAAACCTATTACATTCCACCTCAGGGTTGATAAATACATCACAGCGACCAAAGCATCTCCCGCCTAACAAGATCGACATCACCCGCCTGCGCAATGCGAACGAATCCGGAAAATCAGAGCGTGCTGTACATTCTGTGCGGTTCCACCCTTCTCCCACCGTCCCTGTGCTTTTAACTGCCGGTCTGGACGAACGGTTACGCCTGTTCAACGTGAGTCCCCCCATCTACTAACGGTAATCCAAGCCCTAACCCGCTCCGTAGATCGACGGCCTCACGAACCCCCTCCTCCAAACCATCCACCTCCCCAACCTCCCCATCCTCAACGCCCAATTCCACCCGTCGGGCGAATCCGTCCTCATGACCGGCCAGCGCGACTTTTTCTACACCTTCGACCTCCAGCGCGGCACGACGAACCGCTGCACGCGCGGGCTGTGGAGCGCGTCGGCGCTGCAGTCCGACGGGGCGCACCTGGGCGATCAGACCATGGAGGTGTGCAAGTACAGCGATGATGGGAAGGTCTTGGCGGTCGCCGGGCGGGGAGGGTATGTGCATCTCCTCAACAGTGGGCCAGGCGGTCCGTCTGGGCAGGTGATTGGTAGTCTGCGGATGAACGGGACCTTGAAGGACTTGGAATGGTGCGGTGCGGCTGGGGCGGCTGGGACGGGCGGAGTCGTAGGCGAAGTGTCGGGCAGTAGCTCCCGAAAGGAGTTGATGACGATCGGAGATAATGGCCAGGTCTACATATGGGATGTTGGTATGCGCCGGTGTGTAAGGACGTGGAAAGACGATTCTGCGTACGGGGCGCAGCTGCTCGGTCGGGGTGGGAATGGGAAGTATTTTGCTCTCGGGTGCGTCCCTCGGTGTCATCGCCCGAGATACCGATACTCACGTCTGCCGTTGCCCAGCTCCAATACCGGATTGGTGAATGTCTATGGCCCAGAAGCCGGTTCACGCGAATCTTTGGCTGCGACAATGACACCCATCAAGGCGATAAAAAATCTCATACACCCCGTGACGTCAATACGTTTCGACCCGACGTGCCAGATTATGGCAATAGCCAGTAGGTATAAGAGAGATCAGATACGCTTGGTATGTTTATTGTTCACGGTAATACCGACACCCAGTTAACCTCCAAGACTAGGTCCACCTTCCATCGCTGACAGCCTACTCAAATTGGCCGAGGGCTGACCGCGGACCGGGAAAAGTCATGACGCTGGATTTCTCTCGTGGAAGCGAGTACCTCGCCATCGGCAACGACAAAGGCATCGTCCAGTTGTACAGTCTCAAGTACTTTGCTGCATCATGACCAAAAGCACGTGCAACAACGTACATTTATCTGGGCTTCGGATATATTGGGTGTACGTATAAGTGTGCAATTGAATGTTTTACTTGCGAGAGGCAAGACGAGCGAAGGGAGGAGGTTGGTGAGGGAATGTGGACGTGTATGGCTTGGACGACCTTGATATGAGGCCGGTGGCTAGCACGTCTGGTTTTCCAAGGCAGATGCTACCCTCCAATCATAGCGGCGCTGATGCCCTAGTCCCCGGCTCTACACCACACTGTTTAAGGGGAAGGAAACCTGATACACCTTTAAAACAGAGGTTGTGGAATTTGAATTTACTATGAGGAATGGCCGGAACGACTGGGAATGTATCAGGGGTTAGTATTCATGTGATGGCGACAGCGACAGTCTCCACGATGGCAGATTTAGGTAGGGTGGAAGCGCAAGCCTGAGTCGGCCATACATAGGCCACAGCCGAGAGTGTGCAAGAACGAGCATACAGCAAGCGACTTCAGCGGGGCAGATCATCAGTCATTCGGATAAAAAGCATGGCAAAGAGAACATTCAGCATTAACGAAAAGCATCATAATATATGGGAAATCAAGAAAAATCGACAACACTAGCAATCTTCATTCGTGCGATGTTCAGGAAGTTCCGCCATTGGTGTTCGGTCGAGGGATGACTTTCACGACACCAGTGCTTCCAACGCGACAGGGGTGGTGGCGTTGCGCTTTCCTCTTCCTGCGAGTCGGACTACGATGTTCTGCAGCAGATGAAGTATGATGGGCTCTGACGACCTCGGGCTGACTCACCTTCGTCAGCACCGGTACGCAGCAAGGCGTCCATCACACTGTGACCAAACATCAGCCTCATGGCACGTTCAACATGTGCACCACGGTCAATCGACGGCGATTCAGGCTCATACACGCCGTCACGGCGAGAGACGATGGTATGCAGCGGCGATTTGTCGGACAACAACGCGTGCAGTCGCGCAATAAGATAGCATGCCTTTGATAGGCTCTGACTTGGTGCCAGAAAAGTGTGACAATTCAAACGGCCTTAGTCGTGTTAAACGTCGCTACAGAGTAGCATACGACGCACCCAATAGACACGACAAGTTCATCGACTCGGGCGCCAAGGGAAACAACGGGGCAAATGGCCGAAAATGGCCATGTCCATCGACGACCGCTGCAGGTGCAGCAGGCCTAGAAGACGGAGGGGACACGTAGCATACGGCGGCAGCTGTGACCGGAAGCGACCGAACGAGCTCAACGAAACCCAGAAAGGAGATGCATGCACACCCACGCGATTCGGCGGGTTCCTCGCGATCTCCCGAGCCACCTGCAGCGACAAGAAAACGAATCTGACGATCAATCACAGGGCACCTACAAGGAGAAGGCGAGGGGAATGTACCGGCCTGATCGAAATCAAAATACTCCATTCGAAGTGAGAGTGGAGAGAAAAAAACGTGTTACTAACGAACTTCGTCGTGCCAAAGTAATTTAAACCCCGCTTTTCAAGCAAGGCGCCGCTTCATTTGTCAACAATCCCAAGAACAAACCCGCCTTTGCATTGTGCAGTCGGGAATCCCCACCGTGCAGCTGATGCGGTCACACGATCTGCCATCCAGTCAAAACCGCCATTGTTGCACTCCCTGTTGCTGAACCCGTACGTTCACCCAGCGGCATCGTTGGATTCTTGGGACTTACAGGCTTTTTTGTCGCAGCCTTCGCCATACCACCATGCATTCCGTTCTCAAGACTCCGGAGATCCTCCTCCTCATATTTGATGAACTCGACGGGCCCAGGTTACTTGTGAATCCTTGCCTTGTCTGCTCGACTTGGGCTCCGTTCGCTCTATCAGTCACATGGAAGAAGAACCCAATACGTCTGAGCAAGTGGATCGCGAGACTCCAACCACCGATTTGGGTAAATAATAAGGTGCGTCTAGTGAGACTTGATGCGTCTGCATCCGCTCAGCGCGTACCTTCCATGGGCTTTCCAGGACTCTCATATAGTTCAACCTCTCGCCGAATATCCTCTGCCGATATCATGGGCGGACCTCCTTCGCTTCTCCCTCAAAGTCCACAATCTTATAATGGATGCAAAGATTTCATATGACGAAGAGGAAGGCATCAAGAAATTGCTGCAAGGTCGACCATTCTTCCCCAACCTTCGCAAAGTTAGGATGAAGTCTTACACGCGACACGAGAGCGTATTTCCGCTAGTTTTGGGAGGAAGCACCTGTATAGAGGCGTTCATTCTCGGTTCTCTTCGCGAAAGTGTTGATCTGCAGAAGTGGGTAGGGATGCTCCATCCCAATGCGGTTCGTCAGTTCCACTTCTACCTTCCACTTCCATCGACCCCCTTCGACGTTACCCGGTTCCACTGCCTTCAACGTCTTGTACTTGACGACGACAGCTTTAAAACTGCCCTTGACTACGAATGGTGGCCAACGTTTTCAAGGCTCCAGGACTTGCGAACGCTGGTCTGGAAGACGCATACGATAATCCCGCCCACCACTGTACCATCGACGATCACATTTCCCTTCCTCCGGTCGCTCAGTCTCGAAATACCAGGAAAAGGCACCCTCGTGATGCTTTTGCACTCAGCAATACCGTCCCTACTGGAACTGAAGATCCGGCAGCCAATGCTCGAGGGCCCGGAGTTCTGCGAGCTCATGGCGCATCTCACGAGACACTCCCCGCTCCTGGAGAATCTGGAGGTAAACATTGAAGTCGAGGCGGCATTCCTGATGGGAAACTCGATCCCAACAACGCTTGCTGGCTTCCAGCTCAAGGGGCTCGAATTGAACGGCCTTATCTACACCACGACTATCCCCGACGATGGGGCGACGTTTGTCCTTCAAGATAAGTGGGCAAAGATGCTGGAAACCCTTGAATCATTTGCTCTGTCGGTCTCCTACATGGACGATACGGAGGACGAGGAGACATCAATAGATTACTCGTCGGTCGCCACTGAGGATACCCTTGTGGCCATCCTGAAAGTCGCCAACAGATTGAAGAAGCTCGTTATTGAGGTCACCGATTTCGAGACGCACAGGTTCATCGGGAAGCTCGAAAAAGAATTCGGAAGAGTACCCATACTCGGGTTAACCCACCTCATGATGGGAATCGACTACACGAGTTCGGATCTCAACGACATCGAGAAGGATCTGAGGAGCATATTTCCGGGATTGAGGAGTACTGAAATATATCCCCGCTCATGAAGGTGCCAACTGTGTAGGTGCACTTCTCCTTCTTGACGTCGCCGAAAGTAGGACTGAACACCCAATCCGCAACCTCGCCAGGAACAAGCGACAATGACCCGATTCCAACAAGGTAGGATACATTGGAAGGTAAATTCGATATTCTGTTCTTAAGTTACATTGGATGTATATGTAGGTATACAATTGAATGTTTACCTGCGGGAATCAAAAATGCGTGAAGAGTTCGCGATAGGACTCATCCACCATCATTTGGGACGTTAGGTGATACACACCTTTCTTACTCCCTCTTCTCCGTTGGGGATAGCGTGGGCTATAACGGTAGCAGCTTCGAACAACTGCTTCACCTCATCAGTCGGCTTGTTCTGCAAGTTCTCAGGTCAAGTAACAATTCCAACGACCTCAGTCGTGTCAAACGTCGTTGCGAAATAGCATACGACCCACCCAATAGACCCAACAAATTCAATAAATTGGGCGTCAATAACGAAGGAAAAGGCCGAAATTGGCATCCCCATCGTCAAGAGCTACAGGTGCAGTAGGCCTAGCAGACGGAAGAGACACGCTGGATGCCGCAGCTGCAATCAGGAGTGGACCGAACGAGCTCAGCGAGGCCCGGAAAGGAAATGCATGCGCACTCGAGCGATTCGGGGGATTCCTCGCAATCTTCCGGCCGACCCGCAGTGACAAGAAAACGAGTCTGAGATCAGTCACAAGACACCTACAGGGTGGGGACAAAGAGCAAGTACCAGCCAAATCGAAATCGAAATACTTCGTTTGAACGGAGAGTGGAGAGGAAAGCCTGAGTGGAGAGCGCGTCGCCAACGAACTTCGGAGTACCAAACTGATCCAAGCCCCACCTTTTAGCCAAGGCACCGCTTCATTTACCAACAAGGCCCTTTCCCAATAACAAACCCGCCTCTAGTCTGGTACACTTGCATTGTGCAGTCGAGAATCCCCATTGTGCAGCTGATGTGGTCACATGATCCCCGGTCATCCAGTCAAAAACCGCTATTGCTGCACGGCTTGTGCTCGACTTCCCCGTCTCTCTGTTGCTGAGCCTGTACGTTCCCCAAGGACGTCGTCATTGAGTTCTTGGGACCTTCCGCCTTACAAGCTTTTCCGTCGTAGCCATCGCCATACCATCATGCATACTGCTCTCAAAATCCCCGAGATACTCCTCCTTACATTTGATGCACTCGGTTTCGAGAATCTCCTGAATCCTTCCCTTGTCTGCTCGACTTGGGCTCCGTTTGCTCTATCGATCACATGGGAAAAAAAGGCAATATGGTTGAAGAATTGGATCGCAAGACTCCAACCATCGATTTCAGCGGATGATACGGTGCGTCTCATGAATTTGAACGCATCTGCATTCGCTCAGAGCGTACCTTCCACGGGCTTTCCAGGACTCACGTCTCAGCGAATATCCTCTGCCAACATCATGGGCCGATCTCCTTCGCTTCTCCCTCAAAGTCCAAAATATTTTTATGGATGCGGACATCTCGTGTGAGGAAGCGGAAAGGATCAAGAAATTGTTGCAAGGCAGACCATTCTTCCCCAACGCCCGCAAAGTTTACATGTGGTTTTACACACCACATGAGAGCGTAGCTACGCTCCTCTTGGATGGAAGCACTCGTATAAACACATTCGCATGTGATATTCCTGAGGAAGGTGATATGCAGCCCGTTGAGAAGTGGGTACAGCTACTCCACCCCAATGCAGTCCGTCAGTTTCAGTTCTTCATTCCAGTCCCGTCCGCCCCATTCGACCTCACCCGGTTTCACCGTCTTCGGGATCTTGAAATTTATGACGATAAGGGTCTTCTGGATGCCCTTGACTTCGCATGGTGGCGGACATTTGCAGGGCTCCAAGCCCTGCGAAGGCTGATTTTGGAGACGAAGGCCATCATCCCGCCTACTACCATGCCGTCAACGACCACATTTCCCCACCTCCAGTCACTTGAGCTCAAAATCGCAGAAACAAGCACCCTCATGCTGCTTTTGCACTCAACAATGCCATTGCTACTGGAACTATCGGTCAGGGAGCCAATGCTCAAGGGCCCGGAGTTCTGCGAGCTCATGTCGCATCTCAAGCAGCACTCCCCACTCTTGGAGAATCTGAGGGTAAAGATTATGGTTGACGTGCCATTCCTGATGGGAAACTCGATCCCAACAACACTTGCTGACTTCCAGCTCAAGGGACTCGACTTAACCGGTCATATTCACACCACTACTATCCCCAACGACAGGGTGACGTTTGTCCTTCAAGACCAGTGGGCAAAGATGCTGGAGCCCCTCGAGGAGTTTGTTCTGTGGATCACCTTCCTAGTTGAAACGGAAACCGGGGAGGCAATAACAGACGAGCCTGTCGCCACTGAAGACACTCTTGTGGCCATCCTCAAGACCGCCAAGAAGTTGAAGAGGCTCTCGGTTGAAATCGTCGAATTCGAGACGCACAGCTTCATCGGGAAGCTAGAAAAAGAATACGGAAGAGTACCCGTACTCGGGTTATACGCGCTCACGTTGGCAATTGACAACACAAGTTCGGATTTCAAAGACATCGAGAAGGATTTGAGGAGCGCATTCCCGGGGTTGAAGATTGTTAATATATATCCGTGTTATAGCTGAAGGTGCCGACTATGTAAGTGCACTTCTCTTTCTTGAGGTCGCCGCAAGTATCGCTGAACATACGATCCGCAATCTCGCCAGAAACAAGCGACAATGACCCAGTCTAGAAAGATAAGATACATCGGAACGGGTCTGTAACGAGAGAAGAAGAGGTTTAATTGACGTCTGTGGTACCAGGTGTCTTTGGCGCGATATGCCTGTACTGGAGAAACCGTCGACGGCACGCCACCACGGTTGTCACGTTCTATCATATCTGCCCTTCCGAGAATACGTCAAATGCTGGAACCCCTTCTGGAAGCAAGAGAATAAGCTGAAGATACATAACGACCCCGCCCTTTCACCATGATAAAGGCATCGTCCACAACCCCAAGGCCACATCGCCTGCAATAACGTACATTTGACCGTCTGTTCTTTGGATACATTGGATGTGCGCGTAGGTACATATACAATTGAGTGTTTATTTGCGAGAATCAAAACGCGCGAGGAGTCCCCAGTGTATGGAGGAGAGGCTACGCACAAATTCAAGTTGCCAACGAACACTGGCGGAGTATCAAATTGATTGAAACCCCGACGTTCACCCCCCAACTATGTAAATAAGTTAATTGGGACCTCCGTTTTGCAAGCTTTCCTCTCGCAGCCATCGCCATATATCATCATGCATGCAGCTTTAAAAATCCCGGAGATCATCCTCCTCATATTTGATGCACTTGATCGCAACTTCCTCGTGAATACTTCCCTTGTCTGCTCGACTTGGGCCCCGTTTGCTCTATCAACCAGATGGAGGATGACCCAAATACGCCTGAAGGACCTCATCCCGAGACCCCGCGAGCCATCGATTTCAGCGGTTGATATGGTGCGTTCCATAAGTTTTAGTAGTGCGTACGTTCGCATCCACTCAGAACATACGGTCCATGGATGCCCTAGGACTCTCCTCTGCTAGCATCATGGGCCGACCTCCCTCTTTTCTCCATCAAAGTCCAAAATCTTACAATTGATACGGACATGTCGCATGGGGAAGCGGAAAGGATCAAGGAATCTCTGCGGGGTAGAGCGTTCTTGCCCAACCTCCGCCGAGTTTTGGTTCGGTATTATCCGCCGCACGAGAGCATAGCTACGCTAATCTTGGGAGGGAGCGCTCGTATCGAGGCACTCCTGCTTGGTTCTCCTAACGGAGGTGGTCTGCAGCCCGTTGAGAAGTGGGTACAGCTACTCCACCCCAATGCGGTCCGTCAGTTTCAGTTCTTCATTCCAGTCCCGTCCGCCCCATTCGACCTCGCCCGGTTTCACCGTCTTCGGGATCTTGAAATTTACGACGTGGAGGAAGTAGTTACCCTTGATTACGAATGGTGGCCAACGCTTTCAGGGCTCCGAGACTTGCGAACACTGATCTTGGAGACGAAGACCATAATCCGACCCCCAACCACGCTGTCAACGATCACATTTCCTCTCCTCGAGTCACTCACTATCGAACTCTTAGAGACAGGCGCCCTATGGCTGCTTTTGCACTCAACAATGCCATCGTTATTGGAACTGATCACCAGGACCCAATTCCTCAAGGGTCCGGAGTTCTGCGAGCTCATGGCGCATCTCAAACAACACTCTCCACGCTTGGTAAACCTATCCGTAAACGTTGGGGTCGATGTGACATTCCTTATGGGAACCTCAATCCCAACAGCGCTTGCTGGCTTCAGGCTCCAGCAGCTCGACTTGGCCGGTCATGTCGATACCGCCACTGTCCCGGAAGACAGGGTAACATTTATCCTTCAAGAACATTGGACAAAGATGCTGGAGAACCTCGAGTCATTTTCTCTACTCGTCTCCTTCCTAGATGAAACGGAATTCGGGAAGGCAGATGTGCCTCTTGCCACCGAGGACACTCTTGTGGCCATCCTAAAATCCGCAAACAAGTTGAAGAGGTTGGCTATCGAAGTTGACGGATTCGACACGCATAGCTTCCTTGGGAAGCTCGAAAAAGAATACGGAAGAGTACCTGCACTCGGGTTACACTATCTCAAGCTGGGGGTTACCAAGGCAAATTCGGATTATAAAGATATCGAAGAGGACTTAAGGAGCGCACTCCCAGGATTGCAAAATGTTGATCTAGAACTGTGGTACTTCTGAAGGTGCCAACTTTGTAGGTGCACGTCTCCTTTTTGAGGTAACCCAAAGCGTCACTGAACATAGGATTCACAAACTCGCCAGGAACAAGCGACAATGACCCTATCTGACAAGACAAAATGCATTGGGATGCGTCTGTAACAAGAGAAGATGTTCGATTGACGTCCGATATTAAGTGTTGACCAATAGACTTTGGCGTGACATGTGTACATTCGGAATACCGTCGACAACACACTACGACGGTTGTCGCGTTGTGTGGCGGAACATTGTATTTACATTTGGCCCTGCCCTTCCGGGGTGGATAAAATGCTGGAACCCTTGTCTAGAAACGAGAGAACAAGCTGAAGATACGTGACGACCCCACCCTTTGACCGCGCGCATCGCATGCAATAACGTACATTGGCCGTCTGTTCTTTGGATGCATTGGATGTGCACGTAGGTATACAACTGGATGTTTACTTGCGAGAATCAAAACGAGCGAGGAGTTCACGGTAGGACTCCTCCACCTGGACGTAGATCGTATCATGTGGGACGTTAGTCGATGACACAGGATGATACACACCTTCCTTGCTCCCTCTTCTCCGTTAGGAATAGCGTGAGCTATGACGGTGGCAGCCTCGAACCACCGCTTCGCCTCGTCCAGCCGGCTTGTTCTAAAGCTCACAGGTCAACTTCGCCCGCTGAGGAGAAAGGGCCCTCCAGCTTACTGTAGAGACTCAACGCCGGAATTGTAACATGTGGCCAGAAGCCATTGCTGCTCGTCCAGTGGGTACCTATCCTGTGGGGCAGGGGACAACGTCAATAACACATTCTTACCACATTGCGCTAGGCGGTACTTCTTCCTCGTCCCCTTTCATCACTTCGACACATTGTTCGATATACCCCATTGCTTTCACGCGGTCCGACGGTCGGGCTCTTGATAACAAGATCGTGACGATGGCGCGCAACCATCGTGAAAATTTATCTCGCCCGATGTAGCCGCGTTCGATGGATGATTTCAGTACCGCCTATGCAATACCATGGATATTAGTTCAGCGGGAGCGACAGACTAGCTTACTTCCAGAGCGGCATAGAGGACGTGAGTCGGGCAGGATGCTTCCGTCCACTGTCTCAACAATTCGTCACTGATGGGCTCAAAAACCGGCACGTCCTTTGACTAACCAAGACGTCTGAGACAGCTTCAAAGGTGTGCATCGTAATGGGGATCGTCGACTCCGTTATCGCCTTCACATAAAAGTGCAAATGGTTTAGTCAGTGCCTGTGTTCCTGCGGATCAGTGGCTCGCCTGAATCAGGTTCTGGAGGGTGTTCCAATCGTTCAGGCGGCATACTTGCTCGACCTCTAGAACGTATGATATGTTGACCAGTCCTTCCAACTTGATTCGGTCATCTTCGGCGTTGATTCGCGATAACTGGGCGGTAGCTAGGGTTAGAAACGACTCGATGTCCTTAACGATAGTTCGCCTCATCGATTCCTTAAGAATAGGGTCAGATATAGGTTGGTGAATGATACGAAAGACGATTTACGAACAGAGTCGACGACATCTGTGGTCCGGCGAAGACCAAATACTACCAGCCCACGTTTAGCGCCGTATACCGCCCATGGATGTTTGGCGCTTACCTCTTCCGCATACGGAAGCAAACGATGCCATAGCAAGGTAATGGGATACCTCGGCTTCGGAATCGCCGACTACAGCCTTGCAATAAAGTTCCATAAGCTGGAATCGTACGTTTTGTGAGTAAGCAACTTGGTTCGGATACACCCCGCTTCCCTACCTGCTGAGCGCATATGAACAAATCAGCCACTTGGAATTCATCCCAACTCGCACACCCTTGGACAGCCGTGTTATACGCCGTTCGCCACAGCCACGATATATCTTTGGCGATCAACGACGCCGATTTGTTTCGTAATGCAGCTTCGATCACGTCTATGGCTAATGATACGTCGCCTCTCAGTTAGAAGGCGAGTGCAGGAAGAACAGTAACGAGACAGACCTGTCCCAAAGTGACGCAACAGCTCCTTTGAGAGGAAAGGTCTCCGGCAACGATTGGACCAATAGGTGCTTCGAGGTAACAAGTACTCACATGTCGGCCAGAGGCTGCCGGATCAGGTCCGCGATGACACGGATTATGCACCTGTCCCAAGGCGTCAGTCGACTTCTCCGGAATAACGAACTGCGGACGCACCGGATGAGAGTCACGGCTTCCACCTCAGACTCGACTGCAGCGTCGCTTTTCAAAGTCTTCAACAGGCCCTCTAGAATGGCTAAGACCAAGTTGCGCATTTGGCTTTCGTGAGCGAGCTTTGTAGCAAGAAGAAGCATCTTCCGGTCGAAATCCGGAGCCTTGACCATTGCTTGAATGGCTCGTATAGCTGCGCAGAGCCGATTTAGAGCACGTTGATAAAATAGGGAATCGAAAGGCACCTTCATCTTCAAGTCCCTGGTATGCAGCGCTAAGGAATAACACGTAATGGGTCGCAGCCTCGTTTCCGGGGCACTTGGACATCGTTGCGGTTGCCTTAGCGTATTGACCGGCCTGTACGTAGGAAAGCGCCGCCTTTCGTAAGCACTTTGAAGTATTTGCGGCAGCTGTGGACTCGAAACACTGATGAGTCGCCAGAAGAAACCACTCCGCTGCCAGGGGGTACTGCTTGCTCTGGAAGAATCGCCCGCCCGACTGGAAAAGAAGCATTTGGCAAGCTGTTGTGGCAACCTTGTCGAGCTTGTAGACAGGATGTTCTGCGACCACTAGAACCAAAAGCGTGGTCAGCATTTGGTAGTATAGCTGAGAGAGTCGACTATACAGTTTAATATGGCGTCCAGATCGCTGAAAGCTCGTGTCGGGTCCGCTGCCGCTGTGCATACGAAAGTGCAGGACAGAAGGATTCGGTCGACATACGCGTGACCAGCGTAATTAGGTGAATCCAGTGCTCTCTCCAACACCACACGATTCAAGCTCGTGGATAACGCACTTATAGAAGGGCAGTATCGTAAATCCATAGTCGTTATCCGTGTTTTCAGCACTTACGGGTTCCCCAGCAGGCCGAACTCCTGTAGGATACTTCCAAGGGATCAGAATATGCGCCGACACGTCGATAGAGTATACTCACTCAGTAACACTGTCCTCGTCAAATGCCATATGAGCGATGATGTCCTTGAAACCTAGAGCATTGCTTAGCAGTTAGGACCTGGCATACTCTCCTGCAAGATCACTGTACCTTGCTCAATCTCGAGGTCACTGGCCTTGGCCCTCTTCAATATAGATAGCATCATCCACCTCAGCTGTTGCTGCTCATTGGGGTCCTGAAAAGGTGGTAAACATCGAAATAGGGATATGTGGAGTACAGTTCCTACCGTTTCACTACCCACACCAGGGTCCGATAACAGCGTCGAGATGGTTTCTCTTGCCCTAGACAAATGGCTCTTATCTCTGACGGATGCTAAATAGTAAGCGCGAGCTGCGAATAGGGTTAGACGTAATTCGTACGCAAACTCGCCGGCCGACGTACCGAGAGCTCGGAGAATGGCCCGCTATTACGATTTCAACTGAGACATCGCCACAAATAGCACGAATCCCAAGTACCTTGAGTGCAAGAACACTTGGACGCTGGTTTTCGACATTCCGGTCGGCAATTTCGGCCATGCTCAACGATTGCTGAAGCCATTTGACGGCCACTTCAGCGAATTCCGCCTTTTCTTCTTTGTCGGACTTAAGGAACAATCTGCCCATGTCAAGAACTTTGGCAGAAAGTGACTCGATCTACCGCGACGGTTATTTCCACGCCCCATGGGAAGGAAAACCCAGGCGTACGTCAGACGATTCCAGATACTGCAGAATTTGTTTGTCTGCAGAGCCAGAGAGAAGAACACCGTTGGGTATCGAATGGTGACTTATGGTTTCAGGCGCTAACCTGCAGCCTTCCCGAGCATGAACCATGCAACCGATTCGTTATTCTCTTTGCAAGCCTGATACATATTTTGTCAGGAGCTCAACGATTTCAAGTTTCTTTGATTCATACCCCTTCCATACGGCCTTTTCGAAGTGGGCGTGGGTTAGACTTGCGACACCGCACATAGTTAGGGGGAATAACGTACTCGAGTAATACGACGCAATCGCCCCTGCTTTTGACTTGGTATTCTCATTATTTGGATCTTCCACATCTTTAAGGTCTTGTTCAAGCTGGCATTATGCAGAGAAGTGGTGTCAGAAAGGGAGGTCTCCCCGAGCGCCAAAAGTCCGACCTTTGCAGCTCGGGTTAGGACACCTGACGCATAGTTCATTTCATCGCATGCTGAGCGACAGCAAAGTAAAGGTCATTTAGATATTAAATCGAAGCGAGAAACCCATTCTGCGCACCTGTAAGGGCGGACGCAGTCTTCGTTGCCAGTTGTAGGACACGTATCATTGCTGCAAGAGTTTATAAGTCAGAGACCAGTAGAAGAAGAGAGAATGGAATAGAATCACTCGATACCGTGGGCCGTCGTTCCATACCAGCTTCAATAAGGCGATAACTGAGGAGCCGGACTAGCGATGGCGTGAAGACGACGGACTTTTCGCATTCGCACCACTCACCAAATGCAAATATCTTCACTTGTTCAGAGGGTGTATTTTCAGTCGGCCTTAGAAGAGCAGAGATATTCCATATTGCAACCCCTAAACGCAATGTTAGTGTGTCGGTGCGTCGGCGGCAGCAACACGCGTACCCTCATTGTCGAGACCATCGAGGATAGAAGCGTCTGTGGACTTAGAACCTAGTAACCTGTCCACTAGTTTAATCACATCGACGATCTTTCTTGAGATGCTCTCAGGATCGTCGTGGACACGGGAGGGATCCCCAAGCTCAGCCTTGAGTGGGACCAATGCAGCTGGGAAACGTCAAATATGCGTTAGATAAAGATACGATGGTCCTTTCATACCTATAATTGCGTCATACCCCCTCCCCTCGTCGATTTCAGGGGCCCTCTTCTTGGAGGACATTGGGAAAAGGCAGTTTCGCCCGCAAACACAACACGAACGACGTCGCGTCTACCTTCAAACCGTGAGAACTGTTTGTCAGCCACGCAGTCCAGATCCCTCCTCCCCGGATGCATCAAGCAGACAGCAGCCCAAGTCCAGCAGAGCAATGGCTCGACATATCTGACGAGGAAATCACCGTAAAAGATATTGACGAGCTACTCCCCGAGATACCTGATGACCTATGGGTTGTCACTGCATGCTTCGACCGCGTTGTCGACGACGTGGAACTCCAAGAACACATTACGCAGGTCGGACTCTCTCGAACTGAGACTGCATTGAAAGAAGCACAAAAAGTAATCTCGCTCTCAAGCCCACTGGCTGGTGATGAGGACGAAGACGACGAACGACCGCCACCCGAATTTGAATTCGATGACGACACGCCTCAAATCCTGGCACTTCGCAAGGCACTCTTCAAACGACTGGATGCCATAAAAACGTACTCCATGATGTCCTTGGAGGGCCAATGGACTTCACCCAAGCCTGAGGAAGGACCTTTAGAAACACTGGGTGAGGAGGAAGACCTTGATTTGGACCCATGGGCTGACACCGGGGAGACCGAGTCTGCAACTACGGCAAGCCAGGCCCCAGCGTCTGCACCACCACCACCATTCACACTTTCCTCGTTTCTCTACACTCCTCTGGTTACCTCGGCACTTCTCCTGGCTTCCAGCTTGCAGTTTGGTGCTCTCCGCATCCTCCTCTCGCGCCACCACTCTGTTCTTTTCCCGCATCGGTATCGGATACTGGATACCATCCCACTATACGTTTATCCCACCGAATTCTCCCAAATTCTCCCATCTTTCGACTATGCCCAGTCCGTTGAGAAAGTCCAACAAACAACGTCACCAAGAGAGGCACCTGACTGGGTGGAGACGGAAGCCGCACAGCGGATAACCGAGCAAGCACCTACCAGCATTCCCGAGCCATGGGACGTTGGTCCAGCTTCTTACACACAACCGAACCCCCTCTCTGCTGAAGAACTGTCTGCCTGGTACATCAAACGTGTTAATGACGTTGATGCCAATCTTGGTTTGGTCGACGTCTCACTTGCTCTCGTACAGCACGGCGCTTCGGAGGGGATCCCTGGCTTGGACGAACTTGGCGAAGAACTGAGTTTGCTATCGCGTCTTGTCTACGACACAAGCTCCAATGGTGCTCAACCGGCGGACTGGACGCTGTCACGATGGCGCTGCATGGACTCGGAGTCTATTGTCGCTTCCTACCTTTCCCTCTCTACTCCCCAAACCATCGCGGATGACATCAGGAGGCTCGTTCTGCCTTACTTATACGTCTTGGAGGCCAGACAAGAACGAACTGGGGCCCCAGATCCAGACATTCCCAATCGCCACCTATACCGGTACATCCTCCGCGCGCCGTTGCCTGTAGTCGCTGCTATATTCCAAGCCTCCAAACCAACACTCCGTGTTGATCAGCGAATAATCAAGAAGGACGAGGACATGATTCGCCTTGCATTGGCATGTCTCTACGGCAGCGACAGCTTAGACCAATGGACCACGATGACCCAGATCTTCGAGTGTCTTCCAGCCTGGCAGGACCTTGGCAAAGAGGAAGAGTATGAGGGCGACGCTGCGGATGAAACTTTACGCTCCATGGCCACCTTCATCGCGCCTTCGGCTTCGCGGCCCGTCGCCGCTGCAGAGGAACTAATGATCTTCTTCAACCCTCTTCCACCACGTTCGCTATCGCGAGCGCTTGATATTCTCGACGTACACTTGGACTCCGGAGAGACCTTCAGTCGATGGAATGTCCCTGCCCCCCTTCGGTGGTTCCTCCAGAGTGCAGGTGATGAAGGCCAACAACGGGCATGGGCAACAAGAATGGCTCGGCGTAATGCAACAGGGGATTCGGTTGAGGATGATGAAGAATGGATTAACTTGATGAAGGACATGGTTCGATTGGCGAAGGGCAAAGACGAACTCATGAGGGGAGCTTTTGGCCTGCTGTCAAAGGAACAGGTCAAAAAGATATTCTTCGAAGGGCTCCTTAGCCTTGGAAGTGAGTGGTATTTGAAAGTCACCCTAATCCTGCTGGGCTAAGTCCAATTCATCAGAGTTCCAGCTTGCAAAGAGATTGCTGAACCCCAAGCGGGGTCATCGACCATTGACCGATGACGTTGTCGAAGAACTTTGCCTTACAATATCCCGGGAATTCTACGACAACGCTCCGTCTGGGAACCTCTACGTCGGAGAAATGAAGCAGGCATATGAATGGTAGGCACTACCGAATCCATCCTTCAGTGGTGCACCAAGCTGACTATGCACCCGCAGTCTCCTTGTAGCCCTTCCGTCACCCGCCATCACAGCGGAGCGGGAGTTCATCGAAGCAACATCCAAGATATGCTCGTATGGCGTACAATCTCGACCAGGAGTCCCACTCGCACCCATCGAAATCCGATTGGTGAAGGATCGACTCAGTCTTGTCGCCCGTGTTCTTTCCAGTAACGGAGATCTCTATAAGCACACTGAAGTCGTCATGGATATAGTTCGCAAGCTTGGCTTCCAGGGTGACGTTGCGGCTGAAGTCAAAGCCTTGGCCATGTTGGCGGATGCTGCCACTCAGGCAGAGGACTTCGTCCGTGCAGCTGAAACCTGCGAGAGGATGGTGAAAACGGTCAAGGAGCTTCGCCGGACTGTTCTGGAACCAAACTCCAACGAAAGCCTTCCAGACGAAGCCAAAGTACGGGCAGCAAATGAGGCTGTAGAGGTCTGTTGGCACACCTGCTTCCAACTGGGACGACAACCCGAGTTTCCAGACGTCAAACGCAAACTGGCACTTCTCGGCTACGCAATGCAGCTTTGCCCAAGCGAAAACGTCCTGGACGTCTTGGCAGTTTGGCGTCGCATTGAGGGAGAGGCTTTACAATCACAAGAATCTCGAACACGGTCAAGGGGAGGTAGAGCCAGCGAACGTCTCAAGACCCGACAAAGCAAGATGGCGGGTGGTGTTTCGGCTTTATCTGCTGCCGCCGGTCGTCTTCCGTCCCTTAGCGCCCATCTGCTATCCATGCCCAATACGCCATCTCTTCCAATCACCTCCGACGCGGCAGCAGCAATGGCCTCCCGGACGTTTAATCGCATGGCTGGAGTCGCTGCACAACTTCCTTCGAACCTTCCTTTCTCTTTGCGTGGTCGTCTACGTGACGAGGACGGCAGCGGTGGCGTTAAACAATCTCCGAATTCGGACGTATCCCAGCAGGCAAAGGCTGCCTTCGCAAGGGGCGTGGGGTGGCTGATTGGAGCAGACGAGTAAATTACTCCAAGGCGTGTCTCCTTGACTTGAGATACTCTATCTACTTGCCGTGAGGCGCTCACCGATGGCGTGGGTACCGATCGGTCTCACAATGAAAAATTTACATGATTATCAGGTAACTTCCTTGTTTGTGGTGTTCTCTAGCTGGCCTCTTGCCAGAGTTGGCCATACTGAGCTGTTTCCGAGCGGCACAACCATGCCGCGGACCAACTCTGTTACGAGGTGTCTTCGATTGATTATCGACGGGTTAGAGTTGAAAATGATAGCCATGTGAGCGATGCTGCTGACCTGCAGGCGAAGGAAGCATAATCACGTGTCCCATGTGCGTGCTCCACGCAAGTCCGACGTCAGTCAAATCTGAAATACCCCTTCTGCACGACCGATACTTTACCACAGGCACTTCCACCTCGAGATGCATATTCTCGCTGTCGTCGCTGCCGTAGCGGCTTCTGGAATTGCTGCTGTGCCCGCTGTTGACGTCGAAGCATGGCAAGCCCCAAGGTCACACGATCAACAATTGCCCTTGGACGATTCAACCACACGATATTCGACACTTGATGTAAGGAGATATCCTCTTGTTAACGAAAGAGATGCTCTGGGAGTTATCGATTCTGCACGGGTGCGTTGCTTCTAACTGTGAGATGTCGCAAAACGCAAAGGCTGAATGTGGGATTATCCATGGAACGCGATACGATTCGATCTTTTCTTCCTTCCAGGCGAACAACTTGGATATCTGGTCCCTTAACAAAGATTATGTCGACATTTATTTCCCTTCAGAGTCCGGCGTTCCAGCTTACTTTACATCTCTGAATCACACGGCGTTGTCACCGGCACTTCCTAATCGGGAAACATCCCTGAGGCCAAGTCCTATCGGACCATGGAACGTCTCGACTCTGGCCAACTGCACGTTCCATAACGGTTTCCATACGCTCGAGGAAATCGACTCCTTCGTTCAACAGCTGGCGAACGAGTACCCTAATTTGGTCGAGCTCGTCCGATTGGGCAAGACGAGCGAGAACAGGGACATCCTTGCGCTGAATATCAGCATGCGCCGCGCTGACAGGCCCAAGAAGAGGAGAAAACGAATTGTTATTCAAGGCGCTCAACATGCGAGAGAGGTGGGCGCTTCTTTGGCTTTATCGCTCGCTTCGGGTGACCAAGGTGTATGGCTCATGCAGTGGATTGCGTCGTCGACGGCATTGTACATCGCACACTCCCTGCTTGTTCACAACTCCGATCCTTATTCGAACCACAAATTGCTGAAATGGGAGGTACTGCGAGTTTTACGAGGAACCGCTCAGTTCTGACCTTGTCTCGTCGTAATTTTCGCAGGACTTCACTATTATTCCTCTGCCAAACCCAGATGGGTATGTTTATACGTGGAACCATGATCGGCTTTGGTACAAGAATCGTGCAGACGTGCATGGTGGTAAATGCCACGGCATTGACTTGAACCGCAACTGGGTGAGTTTCCCTGCCCACGGGACCTGTCGAATGTCAATACTGAGGAACGAATGCGTTGTTCACCCCAAACATACAGGATTACGCCTGGGAACCTGCGGTCGACCCAGACCCATGCTCCCATTGGTATCCCGGGAACCAGCCATTCCAAGCTGTAGAGGCTAAAGCCATTTCCGCGTATATCAGCCGTACCCCTAATATTCACGCCTTCCTGGACCTGAGGAACTATGGCCAACTTGGTACGTTGTGTATCCGCTCCACTGGGCCAAACGCGATCCTCCCCTGTCGCCCCCGTCCCTTCACATCACTCAATCACGTCTTCTATACTGTTAGTCATGTACCCCTTCTCGCACACATGCGCTGTGCATCCCAAAGACGAAGAGAACCTCGAAGAAGGTGCCCTGGGGGCTGCGAAAGCACTTACGAAGACCCATGGCACGCACATGGGCACCGGGTCGCTTTGCCATGAACTATATAGGTATGAACGCATCCACCCCCGATTATGCGTGGGTTCCACGCCATCCGAGAACAAGACTCACCTTGGGCTGGGCTAAACCATTCCAGTGCACCCGGGAATATAGTAGACTGGATGTACGGCAAAGCCGGCATTAGTGTCGCCTATACTGTCTTATTGCGCGATACCGGTAATGTGCGTAACCCCAGAACTCGTTTCTCAGTGTGCAGTGTGTTTGACTGACCCAACGCACCGACACCCCTCCTGTCATCCTCTATGCAGTATGGGTTCCTCCTGCCCCACCACTGGGTCCGCCCTGTCGGCGAAGAGACAGCGTCTTTGGTCGCCTATCTGGCCAAATGGGTCAAATCTGTGAGCCATCCACGGGACCACCGTTCACTCTGGCTTCACCTATTCACCCCTGTCCCGTTTGCAGCGCAAGCTTTGATCTCATTAACAAACACACCAAAACGACAACGAATCTGATCGCTAGTATCTGTATACTATAGTTGCTATCTCCCCATATCTTTCTCCTGTCTCATTGTGTTTCTGGCCGGCGCCAGTGTCGGTCTGGTCTGGAAGTTCCTCTTTCCTCGCTACTGCACTGTATCAGTCGAGTCCCAATATATCTCACCCCTCTGGCTGCTCTCTTACTCAGCTCATGGTACTTAACCCGTATTCCCTGTCGAGGTGGGGAACGTACGGGTGAAGGGAAGGGAATGTCGAGAACGTCACCCGTACTTGGGGAATAAAAGTTTAATCACATTCCTAACAGCGACTATTCACTACCTCAACTAACCTCGAATCACAGAATACTGGGAATACAGGGAGAAAGGGGGTACCAAAGTATCATAAAGTATACGCCTCGGTGTGCAACTCAACGCCACCCAGTTGCCTTGCTTTCAACGGTCCAATCTTTGCTACGGCGTTCCTCGTAACCGTCGTCAACCTCTCGGGCCCACTAGCAGCTACACCAAACCCTCCGGACGACTGTTCTTGAAGCACCTCCCCGACGAACTCGTCGATTATCTCGGAAACGACCGGTTTGGTTTGCACAATCTCCGAGTTCCTGATGTGTGGGTGGACTTCCTCTGGGTTGCAGTAGCACGTCACGAAGAAGCGGAAGTCGAGTCGAAGGTTGAGAGAGGGGTCGGCGGCGACGCGGGCGATCGTGGCGAATTGGCGGGAGAACCAGCCGACGGAACCTGTGAATGTATGAATGGGGAAGTGGAAGGGATGCGACGAATTGGTTAGACGACCGACGAGACGTGTGCGCGGAGATGGGGGTACGCACCGTATGATTTCACGCACCACACGAAGAGGACCCTCCGCGTCGTCGTCAAGCTCTGCCCAAGAGGCCGCTGCCCGTCCCGCCGCTCATTTGCAATTCTCCCAACAAGATCATCCAGCAGTCCAAGTGCAAAGGTGACCCCAGACCCTCCAGAAATCATGACCACATTCTCGCATGCCGCAAAGTCCACGGATGAACCGCCATATGGGCCATCGATCATGACGTTCACCGCCGCATAGTTCAAATGGTCGTCTTCTACGTCCGCATGGGTCTGTTCGGACTGGAACTCCCCGTCAGACTGTCTGGTGGACCGTAACAGTGACATGAGAGCCCCTTTGTCCTCCGGAAGGTCCGACCGGGCCAAAGCGTTGAGCGCTGCCGACCAATCTCCACAGTTCTTCGCAGCGAGAAGTATCCCGCCCTCTCCGAGTCGCATGCCGAGGGAGGCTTCCTTGGTAGTTGGGCTCTTTCCGAAGTTTGATGCTTTGAAGTTGGTGATCGAAGGAGGCGCATTGCATATGGACAGAGGGTGAGATTCAAGTAGGTATCCTTTGAAGAAAACACGCAGGCGGACGTGCTGGCCTGCTATCCAGCCGCCAGAGACGTCAGGGATGCGAATCTTTCGATTCAGACCAAGGAGGGCGGAGACGTCAGCATGCAACCCTTTTCCGGTGTTCCGAAGCCCACTTACCAGTGTCATTTGGCTATCCGGTGCCTCGAGGTAAGCGTCCTTGAACCGCATGCGGACAAGCCGGACCAACAAATCGAAGGCATAGAACGAAACCGGTGGAACGATCCAGGGGACGGCGTAAGGCGTGTGGTAACACAAACTAACAAAGAACGTTGTGACCAAGACGATGCTGGTAAGAGAGTAAACCGGCCTCGTTAGCGGGAGAGGGGAATCGTCGGTGACGGGCAAAACTCACTGAGCGGCAAAAAATAGGTTGTAACCCCATCTCCGAACTGGTAAAAGGCTGGTTAGAACGACCAAGCCGAGTAGGGCATATGTGGCTTGGCCGCGTTTCTCCTTTTCTCCAGTAATAAGGAGCTCTCTTTGGCCGGATATTATGTGGAAGCGGATCCATAGGCTACCGTGGATCGTTGCTGTGAGGAACAAAGCACGTCCAGCCCATCGGTGAAGGAAATTGAGCTTCTCATAACCTCGTCCCAAGAGGAAGGTGGTGGGAGACGATTTAGATGCATAAAGGAAGACGAAGGGAAGTTGGGCGAGTGAGAGGAAGCCTGATATAACCAATGAGGTAATGAGAGAGAGTATTGCGAGAGGAGCTCGTACCTGCTCGATTGGAGTTGGTCGCGAGGGGGGCTTGATAGACGACACATACGATGAGGGTCGTGAGATAAGCAGCTAACACGGCGACTAACGCGAGCGACGTCAGAAAAAATCAGAGGTTAAGAGAGGGGTGCACACTCTGCCCAATGTCAAGATTTGTGTACTTTGCCATTCTCAACTGAACCCAGTCGACGGAACCCTTCAAGAAGGCTAGGAGGGAGTGGGTACGGGTTGATCTCCGAGATCCAGCGGAGTTGGGATGTAAAATCGGTTGTGTCGGGGCTCGGAATTTCTCGTTTACATCTGCGTCGTCTAGTGGACGATATCCAGTAACAGGATTCTCGTATAGAGCCCATCCTTGCCATATCCGACCGGTGCGGAGGGAGCGATAGAGGTGGGGTAGGTAAAGAATAGTAAATGCGACAGTCCCAGCCACCCAGACGTATGTAAACCGTCTTCCAAAGAGTGGATCTGTCACGTAGGAGCTGAAGCAAAGAGGAAAGTCGGATGAGTAACTAGATAAGAGCCACCCAGGATGCATGTGTTCGCAACATCAACTCACTTGTATTCAGGCCCAAATTCGGCGGGTGGTACCGGAGCACCTTCAAGCTGGCGATGCTCTAGCATGGGGGAGAGGGGAATTGGTAGTGGTGGGGGAGGGGTGTCTGGGAGATGGTTGGGTCAGAACGCCCAGAAACGGACGCCGCGCCGCTCGTTGCCGGCTTCCCACGCTTAAAGCCGAGCCCACCATGTCCGTTCCCGAGTCAAGTCAAATACACAGTTCGGACGGCTCGGTGACCCGGTGATACTCGACTTCTTGGTTTCAGTGTCGGCATGGCGTCTTCCCCGACAGGGCTCTGCTGCGATTTTTTACGTTCATCCCTATAACTTTCTCTTTCCCCATATCCCCCATCTCAATCTCCCCCGCGACTCTGAGAACATGAACCACGACATGATGGATATGGGCGGCATGGATATGGATGGCATGGGCGATGTGGGTGGCGGCGGAGGCGGTATGATGATGATGCCCTACTTTCATTTCCGGCCCTCGGATGCACTTTGGTTCAAGGCCTGGCAGCCAACATCCAACGGAGCAATCGTAGGGGCGTGCATTGGCCTCTTTCTTCTCGCCGTTGTCGAGCGAATGGTATCTGGTATGCAAGGCGTTATGGAACTATGGTGGCGACGCAAGTAAGTCGTTCTCGACTCTCGCTTGCTCTGCCGAGCCCCATCTCTGTAAAGCGTCGATTCTGATTTGGTCTGACTAGGACCGAGGCTATTCTGGTCCGCCGACTACAGCGACAGCCATCACCCAGGATGTCGTCGAGCTTAGAAAAGACAGGCATAACTGGAGCAGACGATGAACAGAACGCCCCACCTCCAGTCACCATTCGAAGGGTACTACCCCCATTCATTCTAAGTCACGACCTAACTCGCGCGGCTGTTCGTGTCTTCCACGCTGCTATCGGGTACGCCCTGATGTTGGCCGTAATGCAAGTCTCGTCGGTTACCTATCGCCCGAGAGAGCGGTTCTGACCATTATTTCTCCATATAGGACATACGATGCCTCGTACATCATATCTATTCTTGCGGGAATATTTGTTGGCGAATTATTGTTTGGACGCTTTGCTTCAAGCGACCATGTGTAGTGCAATCTAACCTATTGCCTTCGAGACCCGTAACCTTCCCGCTCCAGAAAGTTGATTGTTTAGTGTTATCAGATATAATAAATCTCATCTCTTCCTGTACCTCATGGAATAAGGGCCTTCTGATCTTGCGCTGTCCACGCGGACAGACTTGGAACCTGGAAGCGCCTGCCCGCCGGTATTGCCTGCCCTGTTCCTTTCCTACCCCCGAGCCAGATCAGGACATGTCTTGTTAGATCATTTTTTCCCGGATATTCGGCTCAAAGTGCCTGGCTGGGCATAACGTATGCACTCCCTTGGCAGACGGACGAATGGAATAAAGTCGAGCACGTAGGAGGACATGAATCTTTGCGTCGCACTCACGATCCCCTCTTTCACGACTCTGCCATGCTCTCTCTTCCCAAGTCCGTCATCTCCGCCGTAATACTTGCGTCCACTGCGACCGCCCACTTCACGCTTGACTACCCCACCACTAGAGGTTTCAACCATGTGAGCGTTTTGCCATCTAGTCCCTTCTCGCCGTGTCCCACTTACCCTACGTTGACAGGACATTGAAGCTCAGTTCTGTGGTATGTAATATACTTGCAGAGAAGAAACTCGTTTGGGCGACTCACTCAAATAATTCAGGTGGTTTTGCGAACGCGGCGAGTAACCGTTCCCAGTTCCCTCTCAATGGAGGTTGGGTATCGATTAACTCAAAACACGCCTCTGCGAACTGTGCGTAACCTATCTGGTGTATTCCTTCGATAACGTACTCACACCCTGACCCTGCCTTCCCAGTCGTGACGCTCATCTCACTGGACCAAAACCCCACGAGCTTCACCCAATTCAACACCACCCCCACGGGCCAGAACATCCCCTTCCTCATCCCCTACGTCAAGGTCAACGGCGCCGGTGAAGTTTGTCTTCCGGCCAACATCGCCCCACTCAACCTCACCGGAGCGACGGAGGGCGCAAATGCCACAATCCTGGTCCAGTACAACGGTGGAGATGCCCCTCTCTATCAAGTGAGTGCAACCGCCTCGGTGTCTGGTGTTTGAATCTAACCGCCTTCGGGCGTAGTGCGCCGATGTGACCTTGACGAGTGCGGCCATCAACCCTCCCACTGGCGTCTGCACGAACGTGTCCACTGTCGTTGGCGTCTTCCAGACCGAGCCTCCCCAGGATCCTAAACCCTCTTCTAGTGCATCGGGTGCAGCTGCTACCTCTACATCGCGCCCCAACGGGGCGGAGGTTCTTTCATCCCCCCTCGTTCCTCTTACCGGTCTTGCTGCCATTGCCGGGCTGTTCGTCTCGCTCTTCTAATCACCACCCACGATGATTAAAATCAATGTTTTCTTGACCCGTGTATATATCTTAAAGTTTAACGGCTCGACCTGGATTTCCATTTTTTTTATGGAGTGCTACTTCGCACGCGATTTCGGCACGTCGCCCTGCGTTCCAGTAAAGTGGATTTCCTGGAAAGGCTAAGCTGAGATCCAAACGGATCTATAAGATTTATGACTGATATCGTTCCCTCTCGACTTATCTGTAACATGCGGGCTATTTTACCACGAAAGGATGATGCTAGGTCGGGGACTGTTTTCGAAGACTCGCTTCCCTGTAGAGCTCTGGAAGGACATTCTGGTAACACGATCAGATATGCGCTCCACGCTCACGTACACCCTTGCCGAGTGTTCACGTCTGGGAGAGGAGTTATCGCACTGCCCAGAAGGGTTAGGTTTGTCTGACAGGGCAAAAGGCACTATTCAAACTTCAGATGTCAGCGAATTGGCCTGATCGCATGACACGGCATTTCCGACGACTCCGATGGCTATTCAAGGCTCTATACCCTGTCATGCAGGGGGGAATCGGTCGGGGCCGTCTATCCCATGTTGACATCCACCTGCGAATTCAGGCGGCGTTCTGGTCGCCTAGAGCAATGGTGAGCCCTGGAAGCACCGAGCAAGCTGACAGAAAGAATCGACGACGGGATCGAAGGAGCGGAGCAACGGAACTGGAGAGTTGCAGGGCCGAATGGTCCCATTCGCAAGACTCCCGAGTCAGGCACACTTTCGGCACGAAAAAACTTTTTAAAACGGGGCCCAAAATTGGATCGCCAAGGCTCTTAAAGTCCTGCAACGAGTCAACCCAAGATCAGCTGCGTTCGACAAGCCATATCTCTTACTCCCGTACCGCCGGCTTTAAAAGCTTCAGCATCTGCCATGCGTCTTTCCGTCGTTAGCCTCGCGCTCTTCGCTGCCTCCGCCAGCGCTCATTTTACCCTGGACTACCCGCAAACTCGGGGCTTCGATGAGGTGCGTCCTCACCGCCAATACCTCGCTTCGTCCTCGAGCTCATCCTTCGACCGTTTGCTAGGACAAGGAACCCCAGTTCTGCGGTGAGTAATTTCTCCAAGCGTCGTTGTCTACTGCTCCTCATGACTCGACTTGTATAGGCGGCTTCCCAGTGGGAAGCAGGTCGCTCTTCCCGTTGAGTGGCGGGATGGTCGATATCAACTCGCATCACCAATCCTCGGAGTGTAAGTCTCACCTTGCCTTCTGTTTCTTCACGATAACCGACGCCTTTCCAGTCGTCACTCTTATCTCCTTCGATGCCAACCCAACCTCGTTCTCGGAGTTCAATACCACGTCCTCGGGCCAAAACATCCCGTTCCTCATCCCCTTCGTGAAACTCCAAGGGACGGGTACCGTTTGCATGCCGGTCAACATCGCCGCGCTCAACATCCAAGGCGTCACCAACGGAACCAATGCCACCATTCAAGTCCAGTTCAATGGCGGTGATGGCAATTTGTACCAGGTGAGGGAAGGCGTTGTCGCTGACGCCAAAAACCGCGTTTGAGTTTCGACCACTCATCGCGACCAACGATTTCCCGCAGTGTGCAGATGTTACGCTCACCACCGACTCAATCACGCCGCCAGCGTGCCAGAATGTCTCGACCATCCTAGGGGTCTCCCAAACTGATCCTGGGGTCAGTCCTTCCAACGCATCAAGCTCCGCCGGTCCTAAGCCTACCAACGCGGCCCAAGCGTTGTCGGCCCTACCCATTACCTCTCTCGCGGCTCTCGCTGCTGCCGCCGCCGGTCTTTCCATCACCTTGTAGACCGCTCTGCTTTCTCTCGGTCGTTTCTTCTTGTTTCCGATTCACCTCACGCGATCCCAAGCCGCGACATTGTTCCTTGTTCACTTTGCCTTGTAGTTAACTAGTTTGTTATCCGTTATGAACCGTATTGTTGGTCCGGTCGTCTGCGAGAGAGGAGAGAGAAAGGGTGGTCCATGTTGAACGTTGAAAGAGCCTGAGTCGCCTAACGCTATTCGAACCACATGGGACGCGACATACATCTGAGTGGGCGCGTCGCCGTTGATGACCCGGTACCAAAACAAGGTGAGAAAGTGCGCACCAGGGAAGAGGGAAGCAAAGAGGACCCCGACCTCCCTAGACGTTTTTCCTTCCAGACAGAACGCTTACGGCACCTGCACCTGCACCTTATGCGGCCATCATCCAAGACATCTTCCTGATAAGCCGTCGTAGCCTTCGCTCATGGTTAGAGTTATTACCAGGATGGCCGTGGTGGGTCAGCCATCGTGGACGAGGTTGTGAACTGGACCACAATTTGGCCGAGTCCCTGGAACTTGAGCTCCCAAAGGTCTGGAGTGTCATTAAATGGATTCGAGTTGATAATTACGACGTTGTCTATTGGCTCGAAGGGTTTCGCCCCTGCACATAGTACATTTCGAGATCGTGGTCGCCGGTGGCCCTCTATGTCCGAGCGACCAGGAAAAAGAAAGACAGTTGCTCACTAAATGGCGCACCAGAAGGGGAATTTGCTTGGGCATTGTGAACCTAAGATCCCGGATGATTGCCTCGTGGGTGTGGCAGGATCGTGTATAGTGGACGGCAATATCCGATGTCCAAAGAAGGATAGGTAGCCGTGCAAATGGCTGGCTCGATAGAGTCGGTTAGGAGGCGTAATAAGGGCGAACGTAACCGGCAAGAGATGTCCACCGAAAGACCATGACTACGAGCCTCAGACTAAACAGGTTCAAGTGGGACTGATATGGCGGCGGCCGAGAATACGAACACTGGGAGGTTGCCGAGCAGTAGAGTCGACTTTTGAGCCTTGTGCAGCAGCCGCAGGACTAGCCCCCTTCCACACGGTTGCCACGGTCGGTCGATCCATCGACTCGCATGACTCTGCCCCAGCGATAACGCCCATATGCCGAACAGCAGCACCACGGGTGACCACGCAACGTCATTGCGTTTCTAAATTCACTTGTCGGCAGGTGAATATCTTGTCGTTGGTCAGAGTCGAAATTTTGGCTCACCTTGCTTCCAAACCATGACCAGAGTATGCCTGAGTGGCCCAGAGCTTCAGAAGAACTTGACTGAACGCTGTGCGTCGCCTTCAGAGGACGGGCTAGCCGCTATCCAGTGTTTCTCCTCTGTTTGGGTCACATCGTCCCTGCCCAGCCATTGACCACGTTTTCGACGATGCGGTACCCATATCGACGACGAGAAGATCGGTTCTTCATATTGCACCCAATCTCCCTTGTCCCCATGTTAACAAAGCCTCTGGATCGCCCATACCGCATTCGAAAGCAGTGTCGAGAACAAACACAGGCCTTTTCGCAGCGTGGACTTGACTCGGGGAACGGGGCCAGACACACCCTTTGGAAGTCTAACTTGCGCAACGGGGTTGAGCGAAATAGGTATGTAAGCCTAGGTCGCGCACATCGACACAGATGACGAAAATGACGCACAAACACGCGAGTGGGTCGGTCCAAGTTCTTTCCGATCTGGGTGAGTGACTATCTCAAGGACGTCAATCACCCTCATACTGCAGATACGGCGCTAAGTGACTGCATGAAACCGTTCTTCTCATTGTGTTCCGTGGTTTCTTGTTGCTGGGGACTGGTCCAGAGACACCTTATGTCATTGCATAGTGATATATAGTTTGGAGTAGGACAGGCTGTTAGAGAGCTTGTCAGAACGGCCATCTCCATGACCAAAAATACAGAGAACTTCACCTTGACCCAATCCGGGGACAACAACCAAACGCCAGCCGGTGTTGAATCCTGTTACTTTCCGAACGGAAATGCGGCAAGAACCCGGCACCTAAACGGTGGCGAGAGATTTATAACGATGCGACTTGCATTTATTGCGATCGGCCCTTCGATTCCGACGATAGGGTCGTTGCTACGAAACCAGGTGGAGGTTGAAAACGGGCTTCATCAAGTCGCCGTGCCAGAAAGGTCACCGCGAACTCTACATTCCCACAACAAAAGCACTATAGTTCTAGCGCTCATAAGTATGAAATTGCCAACTTATAGTGCTATGATATTGTGCCCATTGTAGTACGTTAAACCCATCAAGTCGCTAAAGTGGGCGGGCGCGTCTCCCGTTGAAGCGGATGTAAGGCGGTGATAAGGCGGAAGGCACGACTTGACTTGGACTGCCACCTCTCCCGCATTAGTATGCCCTGGTACGACTCGCGGCCAATCTTACTCCTGACACAACATCAATTCATTTTAAACTGTAAAATCCGTACCTTTGTAAAGGCGTCGTAGCAGATACAATAGCACCTCTATCGTTAAGCTAACTGCGATCACAGGCTACCCCGTACCCAAAGCTCGAGCCTCTTCAATATTAACCGAGGACAATAACAATGGAATCAAGTACTCCTATGTCGTATTCTCTTCCTTTCGCTCACGTTTGTCTCTCCGATCCGTTCCGACTTTGCTTGCTGCCCACGTCCTATCAATTAAGCGTGTCTCTCATGGCATGGGCGTTCGTTAGCAGTTACGAAGGGTTAATCTAGCCCGCTGCTTGTATCACCGCCGTCCACGCGCGTCCATGAATAACTCGCCAACCGCCCACGAGGCAAAAAGTTGGCGTCAACAGACTTTTGTCTCGTCTCCACTAGAGCTCCACGAGGAGTTGCAACAAACCCAAGGCTGGAGTAAGGTATGTCCTGTAATTCGGTTTGTTGCCCGCCGGGGAGACTCGGGAGCAATCCGTGCAAGAATAATCGAAGGTCACACCCAGTTCGATGCACGAGCGTTGGAGGACGGTAAAATCGTATACTATGCCACGAATGCAAGTTCGTGGACAGATGGGTCGAACGACGCGTTGGGTTTGAAAGTCAAGACTACCGAAAACGATGACACACCTTAGTCAGGATAACTTTGGCCATGTTGGGGGGCTCTCCGCAGCATCCAGACGCGATAGGAAATGATGGATTGTGATCGTGCTTGCTTTTGGAAATCCGAGCTGAGGGGCCCACTGGCAAATATGCGGAGGTGACGATCCAGCTCGATCACCGGCAGAACGGTTAATACGTATTCGCGCCTAAAATATATGACAGAGGCTGATCCACTGATGCCTCTACCAGAAGATTCCATTTGCGGGGACATTTGGGTTTCAATGTGTAGGGTCTACAGCCATGACGACGTAGCCAAGAGGTACACGCAGTTTCGCGGATTAAGGTAATTGAACCCTTCAAGGAAGTATATGTGTTGTGTCGAAATGGGGTGATGATGTTCGAGGCATCGTGACCCATACATATGTCGGAGGGTCACTCCCCCCTTCAAGTTGTGATCAAGCTAAGAACGAGTGTTTTCATATCCAAAGTTTGATCACACATCGACACCCAGCATAGTGTCTGCTTGCCAGATTCTGAAGTCATTTCAGGGAAGCCAAAGAGGTTATGGCATAATGAACATTGAAGACTCAACTGCAAGGCGCGACTCGTAGTCATTCGTAATACCCAAGATCTACGTGGAGAGTATGACTCCAAGGAGAACCAGCCCACATATGGCTTGGCTTTTGTGTTTCCGAAACGATCGGAGGCCATGCATATATGGGTAAACCTCAACCCGGAGGGCCACACGTGGGGTCACGATCATGGGTAAGTATGTTCCCTCTAGCCTTGAGGCGTGGTCACATTAAATCAAAGAAATGCGTCTTAGAGTTCACTAAGGAAGGCTTCGAAGTCATTTGCCGGGATGTTGGACGGATCAAAGACCTGTTATGGTAGAGTAGCCGTGGTCAAAACAAACATGGCGGACTCGGAGTATCCCGGACCGACGACACTGGCAGAAACGCACTGGCAGAACATCCGCGGATGAATACAGGAGTCAGAGTATGGTGTCTATTGTGTGACTATGCCATCTGGGTGAGTGCTATCTACGAACTAATTGGGGCTGTACATCGATAAAATATAGTAGAATTATCCAGCGTGGTCATCTACACGCCAGATGCGATTAGATTTGGTCCGTTGCAGGGGCAACCAGCAACCCTCCAGGCCATTTCGCTACCTCAGCTGCTCCAGGCACACCAAGAGTCTAAACCAATTGTTTACATCATCATCGCCCACAACCATGACAATCCTCTGAGCATCGACAGGAATCCGTTGGACAACCGCACCGACCTCCACAGCAGTTCAAGGGAGACAGCCGTACGAGTCCTACGCTGCGTCCTGCAGCGGTATGCCGCAAGGCGGTAGAAGAATAAACCGTTGTGTTTGTTGTGTCAAGAGAGAAAGATGGCATCGGAACTCCGGCGCCTCGAGGGTAAGGTGTTCGTAAAGCGGGCGGTGGCGGAATGGACGCAGCCGACCTTTCAATGAGTTCTTGCGTGGCGGATACCCGTGGGGCGTTCCTTCTGTCATTCGACGTCTCGAATCCTGGCCGAACTCCCTCGACCCGGTAGTCTCTCCTTGAATCATAGCCGTATAACGATGGCCTCCCGTAGCCTTCGGGAGAACTTGGACCACCTGGACTGGCGAGCGGAACAGCTGGGGTGTTAGAGACAAATTGAGGTGGTGGCACAGGCATATGCGGAGGTAGCAAATGGGGTATACTGGAAGACGAGTGCGACGAGGCCGTAGGTTGCGGGTGATAGATTCGTGACCTAGGATCGGAGGATGACGGATGCCAGTTGGCTTGTACTGGAGGTGAAGGAGATTGGTATGGCGACATTTGTGGAGAGGTCGTGGTACGCCACGCGTACGTGTCGGAAGAAGATTCTGTCGAACAATCTGATGAGGGACTTGCACGTCCAGGTGAACCTACTCCAGACACACGCGGCATCAGCACACGAACGCGGTTCAAGCCAAATTAGGCAGCGGAACTGACCCCGAAGGTGAGTATCGGGACTTGAAGGCATCTGAATCTCCATGCCATCGGCCAGGAGACCCTTCAATCCATTCGGAAAAGCCGGGACAGACGGGATTCTACGGGGAGCTGTTGAACAGCAGATCAATCATCCACAACGATCCCGGGGAAGGGGCGGTATCCACTCACCAGTCTTACGCCCGGGAGGCCAAGGCACGGGCATCTGAGGTTCAGGTCTCTCGTCGCAGATGCATTTGACATGGAGCTTCCGAAGTTTACGACGCTCTCTGCAACGCTCGCATTGCGAAACTGGGCGGCCCTTCTTTCGTATCTCGTACAGGGGTCGGTCGATATGAGCGCAGGATGAGGAACGGTGACCCTGTATGCAGCTTGCGCTAAAACCACGAAATGAACGCGTTAGTTGAATAAGATGTCAGTGACGAGGTTGAACTCACCAGGCGAGCTTCTTGTCATTGAATACAACCTGCAAGCGGTGTTGGTGCCGATGAGCAACAGCGGCGAAGAATCTTTTCGTTGGCCTCACCATAGTCGCAGTGGTGTAGGTAGAAGTGGGAAGAAAACATTTGGAACAGAGCCCATTTGTATACGGTGGCAAGTCTGGGGCGGTTCAGACCCGCTTCGGGGATTTGTTGGAAGCTGAACTGACAAAACACGCTCTTGGGTCCACCTTCGGAATAACTCGAGCTCCCGAACCCAGCTCTACATCTCATTCCGCCACAGGCCTGAACGTATGCTCTATGCGGAGCTACCGTTAAAAGATTCTGAGGGATGTGGAGTCGGGCGAGTCTGGCACAGTAGATAACAAACTCGTGGGGGGTATTCCCGAACGAACCCCGCGAAACCCAGTCAAGGTTGCATGCCAACGTACAAACACAAGCGACATGTATACAGAAGCCGTCAAGAGAAGAATCGTCGTGTCTTCCTTCACCACGCCGTTAATGTATCTGGATCATCCACTTCCTCGAAATTATCCGCCACGTGCGCGTCGGCCGGACTTGATCCACTCTGCCTTGCCACGTCGGGCACAGAGGATGGCTCGGTGTCCATATTTTCCGCAGTTCCTCCAGATAATGAAGCTTGTGTCTTAGAAGTTCCCGGGCCGTCGACGTGCCAGGCAAGTTGAACAGGACCGACGCCTGGAATATCCGTGCCCTTGGAAAGTGCCTGATGCGAAAGTGCCGCAGGTAAAGGAAAAACCAAGGATAAGCATCTTGGAAAAAGACGCAGGGCCAACGTGTGAACTTGGGAATATTCCTTACCTGCTCGGCGCCTGACCGGGATCTGAACAAGACAATGACATCGCCAGCCGGTCCGGTGGCGAAATCTTCTACATCCCCAGATGCCTTCCAATTTCATCCAATTAATGGCGGAGAAGGAATATTTATGCGTCGTACTCACTCGGAACCATTGCTGGACGCTCTTGATTTTCTCCGAATCGTTAGTTCCGATCTTCACAATAAGCTTCTTTGGGCGCAGATCGAGCTTCATACTCGACCGCCCCGTTGGTGCACCACCTCTTCCCCGCGGCACATAGAATCCACCCCGTCCCCGTCCGCGACCTCGTCCACGACCCCGGGGGGTATAACCTCTGAAGGAGTTGTATGACTGAGGGTTGCCTTCGTTAGATTCACCATCAGGGTTCATCGGATCGATTCCAAGGCTGGTTGCCTGTGGTAAAATGAGGTTAGCTGTAATGTACAGACACAGCACGCAAAATGGGAGACAAACCTCTGCGCGAAGCGTTTCCAAGCGGGCTTTCAAAGCCTCAACTGTACCGCCATTAGCAACGTCACTCCCAACAACCGTGTCCAACTGCTTGTCTAACCGGGCCCGTTCGGATGATGCATCGTCCTTCGGTTGAATTGAAGCGCCCACGGCGTTGCTCGGCTGGGGTTTGCTTAGTTCCTTATCTAATTCCCGGAGTCGGACGAGGATCTCCTTCTTCCGTTCCGGAGTGGCAGCAGAAGCTTCCTCTAACAGCTTCTTTTGTTCGTCAATCTGTAATCTACGGCGTGTATTTGACGCAAGTAGAGGATCTGCCGGAGAAGTTGCGAGAGACATTCCAGGAGCCTTTGAAGAAGGACCAGCAAGAACGAGAGACGGCGGCGGAGGTTTTGTCACTGGGGACCTGTCAATAGAGGAAGGGGCTCCGGCAACGACCTTGGCGCCTGAAGCACCTCCATACATGGGATTGTGCCAAAAGACTTTGGCATACTTGTTTCCCCAAGGAGCATCGGGTGACCTCACGGCCGCGTTCGCCTCCTTGTGCTCTGAATACGTGACAAGAGCCTGCTTTGTCCGACGATCCAAAACGATATTCGTAATCTTCCCAAATCGCTCAAAGTACTCGGAGATCGCACCCTCTGTGAGGCCAGCTTGGGGAATCTTGTCCACGACAATGGTAGTGACACCGGCGTGCCTCGAACTGCCAGCGTCCTTCCTCCGGTTAAAGTCGCCATGACCAGGTTGAGATATACCGGCGGACGCGACTTGGCCTCCTTGTTCGTTGAAGCCATTTGTATTACGGAACCTACTTGGCGGATGGGATGGAGGTGCGGAGGAAGGCTCGCTGGCCGAATCTGGTTGATCTACGCCAATCATTCCTTCTCCCTCTTCTCCTGGTTGACCAAGGTTGGGCATCGGTGTTTGATTTGGAGTCATGTCCACCATAACAGAATCGCGGTCCATGTTGTTATGACGGAAGGGCTGTCCGAACCTTCCGAAGTCGCCGAGTTGCTGTCCCATCATCACGGGCATACCGAAATTGGGTGGCATCATCATCCCAATTGGGAAGTTAGGCCCATTCATCATGCCATTCGCTATGAAGGGGATACTGGCCGCAGTTATTGGATTGTCACCATGGCTGTATTTGCATTGGTCTCCACGACGGCAGTGGCCCTTGTCTGTTCCCAATGATTAGTAATTAGCTGTACGACAACTGACATCTTTGGGGCATACTCACTGAAGAAGTCGTAACATATCTTTGTAGAGTTCCCTGGGCGGCGCGAAAACCCGTTGGAATTTTCATAGGACAGGCCCCCTGGACCATTACGCCCATCCACTGTTTCGATACGTTGGCCATCAACAGACGCCATGACCACGTCTTGGTCCACGGTCAATCGTGGGCCTTTTGTCGTTCTATTACTGTCCAGATTATCGGCCTCTAAACTTCTTTTCCTGCTACGAGGCTCTGGCGGAGTAGCATGCGCACTCCCTTGGTTTTGGTCGACTCGGGGCGAGGAAGAGGGCGGGAGGGACCTCGGAGGATCCAGTGGGGGAGCGAGTGTTTGTGGCAGGTAGGATTTAGATTCCACGGCCGTCAATAGACCTTCAACAAATGGCTCAGTGTCTGTAAACACAAAGGCCTTTAGAATTTTCCCGTATGGAGAAATACCGCCTTACTTACCTCGGACAAACTCCGTCAATTGCGCGACGATCGCCGACCGCAGAGAGTCCCTTGTAGAGTGGGAGTCATATTCATTTCTGAGTAATGCTACCACGTATTCAGCTAATGTTGTGGGATCGGCATCGCTACTGTGGCGTATAGAATGGTCAGAAACCGAGGAAGTCAAAGCGGAGTTACGAGTACAGCTCACATCGGTTCAAGGGTAGGAATTAACCATGCTTGGAGTTCGTTTTCATGAGAAAGGTCCAGTAACATATGGTGCTTGGGAATGGCTTGATGAGCGAATAAGATAAACCTTGTTGTTGATATGCAGGTATGGAGTGGTGGTCGGCAGTGAGATTGCGCTCCTGACTGAGGTCAGAATCAATTCGCACGGTTTATCTCAGCCAACAGTTCGCTTCCCATTTCCAGCTGCGGTGGACCTCAACTCACATCGTTGCTTCAATGCTGCATTTTACCTCTAATATGGCGAGTCTCCCCTCGATTTAGTTAAGACGGGGGATGAGGGAAAGTGGCAGGACCTCACGTGCACTCCGTAACAATGACCGAGCTTATCCCCGGAAAGCCGGACACCAGCTAGGACAACCTTACCGAGTTTCATACGCTACTCCCTTGAACGCAACGCGACTCATGGTATCAAGCACCTTTTTATCCATGTACCACTTGTGGCTGGGATCTTAGCGAGATCGATAAAATTCTCGCACCTCAAACAGTAAATTACGAGATCAGCCTCTTATAGGTAAGGTAACAGGATGGATCCATCCGCAGAACATTTAGATAAAGTATTCCGTGCATAGGATTGCGTATCCTACAACAAATAAATATGTCCGGGTATCAACGCGACTACGATCCACCGTGAGACGCATGGTCCTGCTCAAAACATACTCGCATCGGGCGTCCACTGGATGCTTGGGTCCGGGAAGAAGTACAGGTTCTGCAGGGGAAGTATAATCAGCACGAGTCTCACTTTTTAAGCTGGCTGGTAGCTGCAGTGAGGATGAACTCACGACAGGAATCCGGTGTTCACCCGTGGCGTCGTTTACAACAGCATTGATATCGTTTGTGATCATAGCCTGATCATGATAAAAAGGATCGGATTGACCAGGAGGCCAAACCCAGAATGTATCTGTGGTGAAGAAGTCGGGTGGTGTAAACTTCCAGTGAGCGGTCAGTTTACCCGTACTTTCATCAAGAGACCTTCGGAAAGGTAGAGAAGACTTTGAGATGATAAGCCGACTCAAGTAGTGGATTCATTCTTACCAAACGCGAGTCCCGTGTACCCAATCCAAATTGTCGAGGGGGGGAAGGTCATAGTACGCCTCATCACCGTAGGTTTCTGTGTGTCGAAGAAAACGTGAGTGACACCAACCTACACATTAGGCTTTGCCTATACTTACTCATGGTAACATCGAGAGTCACAGCCGCTGGTTGACCACCGGGAACGATAGCAGGGTAATAATAGCCGAAATCCATGTCCATTATTTGGGTAAACCCGAGGCAAGACCCCTTTGGAGCGTTAGGTTAACAGAACCCAGGATCACCAAATGAGAATAACATACTCCGCCAGGGGCTTCTTCGAGGCTGCCATAGGTTGTATCGGTCGGTGGGTACCAGATAAAGGCATTGTGGCTACCGAGCTGTAGCAAGTTGGCAGTGTCAGTGAAGAACGTGCCGTCGGCTGCTCTCCATTTCAACCGTCCTGCTTTGCTAAATATGGTCCCAGGTCGTGAGCATCCCCAGGGATCTCCTTTCCATAAGAAGAGAACGTACACAGCTGGCGGTGGGCCGGACGAATCTCCGAACCATATCCACTAAAGACATCTCAGTACTGCTGTTCACGCAATGAATGGAAATCAATTACTGACCAGAGCTTGCCACCCAGGGTATGTTTCAGCAGAACTGCGCATTACTGGGAAATCGACTTCGGGATTGTACCATATCGACGGGGTCATGTAGCCAGTCCCGAATCGAATCTGAGTGGCAGTCCCGCGCACCGTAACCCTGGAGAACCCCGTTTATAATTGCACCTATAGGCTCAAAACATTGGCTTACCAAACGTTGGATTGAACGGCTTCACCGGAAGGCCCTACAGGTCCATCTGAGCCCGTATCTAGAGTCGCATACCTTAAGGGAGTTTTCCAAGCATCAAATATGATCCATATGCGTACCTGCGATGGGCTTAATGTGGAAATGGAAGTTTTCACCCGGGATCTGTTCCAACCCGAGGGTGGTTCCGGGGGGAAGGTTCGGCATCTGGAGGGGCGTGGTCAATAGGATAATATCCCAATCATAGGAGATGGTTTCTTACATTCTCCATTGAGACTATACGCAGCGTCATAGTGGGGAAGGTTGGGCCATACGATATCATTTGCGCGACGATCCGCCCGAAGGCAGGGATATTGACGCGATTGAAATTGAAGTCAGTGAACACAACTTCATCTTGCGCTACGACTCTGTTGAGACGTGAGATGGAGTGCGTGGAATGGTAAAAAGTAACATACGTGGGAGTCGGAGTCGGAGTTGGTGATGGAGGAGCGCGTTGTAGGGTCCGCGCTATTTGGTTGAAATATTAACTGAAGCGCCCGCCAAGACACAAATCATATCACAACTTAGAAGGTAGTTTCTTTGGCTTCATCGGCGGCAGTCCTCTAGCAAATCTCTCTGCATTTGTGTCGGCGGATCCATATTCTCGCGGAGCAAGGAGGTTTGGGACAGCCACGTCGGACACCTCGATGGGGATAGCCGTCGGTGCGACAGACGCAAAGAACGATAAAAGAATGACGATAAGGAATGACTGTTTGAAGCTGAACATTGCGTCCTAGCTTGAATGGCCCAAGTTGCTTGGTCCAAAGCGAGATTAACGGATTGGGGGAACAGTGCCAAGTTGATATCCAACCGCGGCACCTCAGCTATAAGGAGGCGGCAAGTCCAGGGCATGGTCGGCAGCCGTAGGAACGATCCTGCAAGCCATCCAAGTTGATTGGTTCCCATGCAGGTTCGCCGAGTAACCCTTATGCCAACTCCTGAGACACCAGCAAAAATCACGATATGTAGGGAGGAGTCGGCATCCGTGCCCCCGTCAGTCTATACGAATAAGCAGAGATATCAGGGTAGGCGTCAAGTCTTGGAAAGACCATTTACCCAGTAGTCTTAGCAGTACCCTGCAATACCACCAAACTACGCCGCCTTCGTTCTGTGACTTTCGGGGTGAGGTGATACCGGAAACGGTGTTAAGGGCACAACTACCCCTCCTCCATTGAGACGTTAGGATAACTGATGGTTAATGAGCAGGCAGTCACGGTATGGTCGACGTGGTGGACAGAACGCAAAAACGAAGTGTTTCGGTCGACCGGGCTTATCGCCGGTGAACAGATCCTTGCCACAACTATGAAGAGAGCGGCGACAATTCATAGTGAGTGTTCGGTAATGTAATTACATAAATACGTCTGCTACTTGGTCCACCAACGGCAATAAATATATGGTCAGCAGAGTCAGTGCGATACCACGGGCATTTGATCATTGTCGAGCAGCGACGAATGTCACAACTCAGTACATGCTTGTGTCGGGGACAAAGTCGATACTTGGGTCTGGGAAGAAATACAAATTCTAAGTGCAAATCGCGGTCAGCGCACCATTCGATCAGCCCGCTTGTTGTCAACTCACCACAGGAATCCGCTTCTCGTTCTCGTTGATGACCACGACCTCAGAGTTGGTAATGACCGCCTGGTCCAGGACGAAAGGATCAGATTGACCAGGGGGCCAGATCCAAAATGTGTCTGTAGTGAAGAAGTCGGGGCTGGCAAACTTCCAGTGGGCGGTCAATTTGCCTGTCGCTTCGTCGAGAGACCTTGGATTATACGGAGAAGAAAACTCAAACAACAACTCAAACAACTGGTCAACGGGTTCTCACCAGACGCGAGAACCGTGCACCCAATCTAGGTTGTCGTCTGGGGGTCTCGAGTAATACGCTTCATCGCCGAATGTTTCTGCGTGTTGAAGTTGTCAATACCATCGGACCACCCGTTGACGCATGCACCAACTCACTGACGACCCGATCAAGCGTCACCGCAGCCTGGTCTCCACCCGCAACAATAGATGGATTCCACTGCCCGAATTCGAAGTTTAAAATCTGATCGAAACCCAGGAACTGGCCCTTTTGGCGGAAGCCATGAATGTCAGCCAAGGCTACGATACGCCAGGGATGAATGGACTTACTCTGGTGGCAATAGGAGCAAATTCGAGGCTGCCATAAGTGGTATCTGTGGGGGGGTACCAAACAAGTTCGTTTTGGTCCCCAAACTGCAACAGACTGGAAGCGTCCGTGAAGAATGTGCCGTCGGCTCCTCTCCATTTCAAACGCCCTGCTTTGCCACACGTAATGAAAGTCGTAAGCATACAGAAACTCTCGTTATCTTAGCAGCAGAGGAACGTACACAGCTGGGGGCGGTGGGGGAGGCGGAGGCGGCGCAGGGCCCGCCGTACTCGCGAATTCCATGTACTGAGGTAGGTTATCCGTCGTAGATCTTGAAACAGGTAAAATGGACACCTTACCATAGGTACCCAGCCCGCAAAAGTATAGGCATTATCACGAAACTCAGGCCATTCGTAATCAGCATTATACCACATGAGCAAGTATACCCTTGTATAGTCTCCAAATGTGATATTACCAAAGCCGAATGGGGCGTTCCTACGAAATATAGCATGTTAAACGTATTTTAAACAGGCAAACTAATGCTCACCAAACGTTAGATTGATACGCGTCACCGGAAGGCCCGACAGGCCCATCCGTTTCTAAACCTGAGCGTCAGAACAACAACCGGCGTCCTGTACCAATCTTCTTAAGACGTACGCGGAACTGGCTTGACCTGGAATCGTGGCCCGCTGTTTCCTTCGACTAGCGCTTGCTGCAAGCCAAGGGCGGTACCCGGAGGAAGGTTGGGCATCTAAGCAAGCATAGAATCAGGTCGATGTTATCAAGAGAATAAAGAAGACACAGACATTCTCCATAGAGACGATGTTTAGCGACATTGGGGTGTTATCGCCATACGAGACCAACTGCGCTACTGTGCGTCCGAACGCCGGGATAGTGATACGGAAATGTGAAGGGTCGCTGGCGATGAATACGAGCTCGTCTTCCATTATGACGCTGTTTGCAGGTGAGATAGACCTGCGCCGTAGAGGAACGAGCAACATACGTCGGGGTGGCAGGAGTCGTCGAAGGATTGGTACGCTCCCTAACGGTCCGTGCTGGTTCGTAGGGGCGTTTGTTCCAACGGCTACCAAGAGCAGAGTGGCATAACTACTCACAAGCACGTTTCTTGGGCTTCAGTGGTGGCAGGCCTCGGGAAAGCCTTTTTGCGTTCGTGTCTGCTGCTTCATAAGGCGGATTTGATGTTGCCACGTCGGTTATCTCATTTGGACGGGCGGTAGGGATTGTGGACACAAAATGAGAGAGGAAAAGAGCGACAAGGATAAACGAGGGTTTGAAGCCAGGCATTGACCCAGCGTCTGTGGACTAGGCGGCCTTGTAAAATCCGACGGGGGTGAAAGAAATGTAACAGATGAGACCGTGCCAAGGCATTTTGGCACCTGTTGCTAAATATATCGTGCACTCAAGGCCGAGGACCGTAATGGCGATAGTTCCTGAGACAACACCTAAGGGACCAGCGCCAGCGAAGAGACGCCGTGAGGCGAAAGGAGTACCAGGCAATACCATTCAACGAGAAAGAAGGCCACATTCACGTAGCTTGTCTGGGTGGACTACAGTTCCATGAGATGAGTTTAACCGGCCTGTGCAACGATGGAGGTCTGCCGAAAGACACAAGCTTAGAGGTATTCAACTTTTCCGCGTCACCTCAAACAGACATCCGATGGACCAGATTGGGTATACTTTCACGAATCGAAATACCCAAATAGTCCAGCTCAGAGGGCAGCGGGTGTTCCTTTCGGAGTCCGATGCGAAGTAAGGGCGGAATCTGGCCGCAAGAGGAAGTTGAAAAATAGACTAGACGTAGATCCTGTGTAATCCTCAACACCGAGCTTATCTCCGCGGCTCCTTTTCATATAAATTTCGACTACCACACTTGAAGCTCGGACCACACACATCTCGCTTACACGGCCCACTTCGCTGTAGCACAGATCGTACACTCCTACTCTCAGAACAAGAACCAGAACTGTGTTTCAACCTGGTTATGCTTTTGCGCCCAATTCATCCACCCCAGACTCAGTCTCAAAAACAGCGTTCGAGTAGACCTTACCGTGAGCTACCAGATTCCCTCATTAAGGTCTCTTGGACACCATCCTGATGCCCCATCTCCTTGCTAGATATAAAGCTATAAACTCGCAATCATGGCTGGAGTTGTCAACATTCGTCGCGACGTCGATGACAAGTTCTACCGTTACAGGTCTGTCTGTACTCTTGTTGCGGAACCTACAGTTTCTGACTTGGGTTGACAGGATGCCTATCCTTCTCACGAAAATTGAAGGCAAGGGCAACGGTATCAAGACCGTCCTCCCTAACATGTCTGACGTCGCCCGCGCTTTGAGCCGGCCTCCATCATGTGAGTCAAGTCAAACCACACGGAACACCGGCAGCTTACACATTCCTTACGTTCGGTTCTCGAAGATTCGACGAAATATTTTGGTTGTGAGCTCGGAGCTCAGACCTCGATGGACGAAAAAAACGATCGATACATTGTCAACGGCGCACATGACGCCAATCGTCTCCGCGAACTTCTTGACGGCTTCATCGACAAGTTTGTCCTCTGCGGTGAATGCAAGAATCCCGAGACCGATTTGTTTCTCACCAGGAATGAGGAGATTTTCCGGGACTGCAAGGCCTGTGGTGCTCGCACCATGGTAGACATGCGCCACAAGCTTACGACATTCATCATCCGCAATCCTCCTAAGAGGCCCTCCAAGTCCAAGAAGAAGGCTGACGGTGCAGGTGAAAATGAGGGCGGTGAACAAGAGGGCGCCGACGGAGAAGAACACGCCGAGGGCTCCGATGATGAGTTCACGAAGCGCATCAAAGCCGAGGCCGCCGAGCTCCCTACCGCGGAGCAAGTCGCCGCCTCTGGTATGGCCAGCTTGAGCCTCGACGGCGACGAGGGTAGCGACGAGGGTGGAGACACTCCGCTGAGTCAGCTTACCCTGTGGGTGGAGGAGCAGAAGGCCGACAACAACCCCGATTTTACTGCCGTTGCTGTCATGAAAAAAGCGGAGGAACTTGGACTCGACGGAAAACACAAGGCTGTACAGGCGCTTGCAGAAACCCTTTTCACCGAGAAAGTCCTCACGGAGCTGCCTAAGTTTATGCCTATCTTCCAGAAGGTTGGTCCCGTACTGCCTCATTTTCACCTCCGTGCGCTAACTTGACAATTTGTTAGTACGTTACGACCGAGAAACACCAGAAGGCTTTGCTTGGTGGCTTGGAGCGTCTTGCGGGTGTCAACTATCCCCAGCTCATCCCTGCTGTTCCCAAGATCCTTATGGAGTATTATCAGAGCGACGTATTGGAGGAAGAAGTTATTACGCAGTGGGGCACCCATGTCAGCAAGAAATACGTCAGCAAAGACGTCAGCAAGAAGGTTCGCAAGGCTGCCGAGCCAATGCTAAAGGTGCGCCTTCTTCTCATGCGTGCTTGTGCCATCCTCTGACAATCTCTCGAACAGTGGTTGGAGGAGGCTGAAGACGAAAGTGACGAAGAGTGAAGCTGCTGTCGTCCTACTACCACTCACTTGTGAACATACTTTTTTGTTTTGTTTTATTTCCCTTTATAAATCAGTTGCCACCTCAGAGAGTCTGATGGAGAGCACATATGCAACATATATTGAATAGTAAATGAAAGCAAAAAGTGGTAGAATACTAAATTCGCTCAGGTATCATGACGCTCCGAATGGCGCGACTACTATTGCGGCATTGAACCTGAGTTGGTATTCAACCCGTAACCATCCCAGGTCAACCTATACGTCAACCCTCGTCACCGAACTGCTAGTTTGCCAAAATAGAACGGGCAGAACTCACCCTTGCATCCCTTGAAATCCCCACGTATTATCCTGAGGTTGCTGTTGCGACACTGGCGCCGGATCTGGCTTTTGAGTAGACGCCGGTTGACCAAAGCCAGCCAAAAGCTCCTCAAAGTAGCTCGAGAACCCGGGTGTGGCGACGGCCTGCGTTGGGAACCCCAGACCTTCCACCCGCGCAAGACTGCAGTTCATACCAGGTACCGCGCAGTCCGAGAAACTGTAGCTTTCCCAATTTGGCTCAAACAACGGCGTTGGGATGGGCATGGCTGTGCTACTAGGGTTCCACTGCATCTGGTTTGTGGCAGGTTGCACGACGAAGGGAGTCGTGAAGGAGGGTGGGGCTTGTCGTTGGGTTGATGGCGGTGGCATTTGGTTTAGCGGTAAAGAGGATGATTGGGAGGCATCAAAGAGAGGATGGGGCGACGAGAACGAGGTTTGTACACTTGTATGTTGGGATGCGGGCGAAGCTACCGTCGGGCTGGCAGTGAACGTCGCGTCGGAGCGCGACAAGTCCAGCGACGACAAGCTCTGAGTTGCCTTCCACGGTTCGGTGTTCGAATCGTCTTCCCTTCTTCGCTTGTTGGAAGTGTCTGGCGGAGACGGCGTTGTTTCTGGCAGAGGAACGTCGTTCACGGTTGCGAGACCGTTGAGGATATCACTATTCGAGGATCACTTGGTCAGCAAACACCAATGCCAGCAATAAGAGGTACGCTACGCACTAGAGCCTGCCCGCAGTATGATACCGCTTTTCAGCCTTATGAAGGTAGTTCAAACATCGATGGATGTCCGCAATCTGACCCGACAGGTCAGCCTTCACTCCACTCTTCTTCACGCTCCACACGCTCGTCAACAATACCATAGCAGATTTGAACGCTACGAGGTGTATCAGGGGGTATGCCACGCCAATCCGCTTGATGTGAGTCTCCAGGATATGACTCACGGAGCGGGCGGCGTTGGTGCATATGGCAAGGGAAGGGAAGGAGAGCGACGAGTTTTTTGCGCCGAGGGCTAGGAAGGGAATGAAGGGGCGGTGGGCGGTGATCTGGACGTAGTAGAAGGTGAGGCGTAACATGGCAGCCTGGACGAATATAGTGTCGTCCTCGATGTTCGGGTCCCATCTTACTGGAAACCTCGAGTCAGTCTTGCGTTCTATAAGATGTGTCAACATCCATGGACATACGGTGCTCCGGTACTGAATCTAACCACGAATTCAACGCACTATCGATTTCGGCCACTAATCGACGTCGTGTCATCCAACTTGGAGATAGGAACATGAGCTTCTCCAAGCAACTTACCGGTTCGAGCTTCCCATTCCGGGCCAACGAAACCAAGATGGACCTTAGACTTGTTGATCGAGTACAGCGTTCGAAGTGTATATGCGGCGATACGTTGGAGCTTGATGAAGTGGTTGAAAAAGGCCACCGCAGATGGCTGGACAGAGATTTGGTTTAGCACGACTGAACAATACTACACCTCAGAACAATAACACACCTTGTCTGGGGGTTGTGTCCACTGCTTTGTCTTATCGTCGTAATATTCATCGTCGACCTCAAGCGGTAGTTCGACGTCGATGCTAATGCATGGGTCAGCTCCGCTAAGACCCCGAGAATTACCTTGTGCTCACTCCTCATCAAAAGCGCCGAGAGGACGCCCCAAACCTAGCAGAGATCACATGACGCGTGAGTGGATGCTTGCATCGATTGAAGAGAAGGAACGTACCAACACTAGTCATTCGATCAAGCGATAAGAGTGCCCTGTAGGCGCGTTAGACAAGGGCAAGCACCGAGAGGGTTGTACCGTACTGACCAGAAAGAACGTTTCCACAACTGATTTTCAAGGGGGTAGTCGGAACCGTAAACCTGGATTGGGTGGGCCGCCGTCATCTCATCATTCTCTCAAGATTCACTCTTTTACTCACCTTCTCTCTGTGCGCTCCTATGTCTTGTGCGAAACGGAGACCGATGCCAGCTAGGACCCAGGATCCGTGAACAGCGCTCGTGCCTTGAAGGTATATAGCTGCAAGGACCTTGTTTTGCAAGTCACAAAGTGTAGAAGGGGCTAAAATTGGACCTTAGATACCACAGGCTGTAAGTCGTTGGACCACGAAGCCAGTCGGTCCACGTACGAGACATTCCAACCGCTTGGGCAAAGTACGACCACCCAGCCGATGTCCACTCCACTTCTCCTTTATCGTTCTTCACACACACCCTTTCATCATCACAGGACCTAGAGCCAATCGCGCAAACAAGGAGGTAAAGACGACAGAAGTTGATGTCGCGCTTGTAGAGTTGCTCTTTACACTGTCGCTCAAATGTGGGTCGATGGACAACGGGGAATAGGACCAAGATGCGACTGAAACAGAATTCGATGAGCTTCGAAGCTAAGTCGTCTGGAGGAAATTGGAGGTGCTCCAACGACACGACAGGGGTCGTCATCCATTCCCACTGAACATATGGACCCGATTGAGTGAACAGATAAAACCGCGCAAATTCCATGCTGACTCACAGGGCTAGTCGTCCAGAACTTGGGACGATGAATGAAAATAGGTTCATGATTGCTGGCCGTGATTTCGCTTTTGAGGGACAAAGCAGCCTCCACCAAAGCCGCACCAGAAGACTACACAACCAAAACCATGTTGTCAGTCATACCGTTAGTGAACGCTCACATTTGGGCCATTCTTACCTTACCGTGGAAGCGTCTCTCGAACGAAGCTGCATTAGGATCCTCCAGCGCGATGTCTATTTGTCGCCTCAAGCCACCAGCTTGTATGGTAAAACCGCCTTCATGATCGGACCCTACATCCTCGTTATGTGTCTCACAAGGAATAGTACCAGCACCGGTGTGGAGAACAGGTTCAGCCTTGAGCCGTGGCGAGGAAAGCGTCCTCAAACCATCGACCGCAGTTTTCGAAGATCCCGCCGTCGATCGGGAACCGCGACCTGGCCTTTTGATGCCGCCTTTCACCGTGGCCCAATTATCCTTGTTGAAACGCGGACCGACTTCTAATTCTAGGTTGATCTTCGGGGAGAGCTGAAAGGAAACTCTGTAAGCAACGCAGAACCGTGCACAGCGCTGATAACTTGGACGTACTCTCAACACGAGTTGCTCTAGCAGCCTGCACCGTTCCTCGAGGTCATCTATATATCTGTTGCGAAGTGAGCTCCACCAACGACGCACCACACGCGATTTCGGGGACATACCCTTTCGGGGGGCCTCGTTTCTTGGCATCCTCTACAAATGTACATTCTAACCCACCGAATCAGATACATGACTCATAAAAAGACAGCAAAAAATCAACCCACCCAAATTGTGTCCGGTGCAATACGAACACCTGGTGTTAGGCCTAGAATGCGCATCACATCTGATCCTTTTACGCCTACAAACATCACAAGCACTGCGCACCACGCAACCAAAGTAAATCCTCGGCAAAAGCGGTCAAGGAATGTGCTCACCGGAGGAGCTTTCGCTTCTTGGCTTTATCTCCATCGTCCAAGGCGTGCGAAGAGACAGGAACGTCTGCGTGCGAGTCGCTTTCATCGGAGGACATGTCGCCTTGGTCTCGGCGTGCCATCCTTTGAAGGGGGATAAAACGTCGTTCCACCGCTGGTTTAAGAATGGATGCAAGTTTCTGACGCGGGGCCCGCTGCAAGACGGTGTGTGAGTCCCGTTCGCGGCGTACATCGGATCCGAACCCCGTTGCAATTTCGACCACTTATCCACTCAAGTTAGTCAGCTCTCCCAAGTCAAGGCCTAAGCGAATCCGACATGAGGTTCTGTCCAACTTTACTGTCGGGAGTCATCCCTACGGTCATCAGCGCCTTGTCCGAAAACATCGTCTGGAACGACCACGTAGAACAATCCGAGCCATTAACCTCAGAGATAGAAACGAGATCATGTGTCACAGAAGGCCTTAATCCACTCCTCCACCTCTTGAATGCGTCAGCAACCTCGAGGTCCGAGTGGGGTATCCCCGAGATGCACGCGCTAAAGGCGATGCACGCATACATACAACGCAAAAAGCACGTCTAATCCGAAGCTGGAAGGCCCCGTGATCCACTGAAATATTGTAGAAATGTATGACGTCATTGAAACACCAAATCACGATGCGGACGGCCCAGGCGGGGCGCCTATATTGCTCATCCAGCTCATCCTGCAACGACCATATTAGTCGCAGAGCATCCAGATAGTAGAGATACCTACTGATCACTGCCCGGTACACTCCACATATCCTGCTGTCCAACAGCCAACCCATCCCCTTGAGCGTCGTTGAGGTTGTCCAGCGTCCCCAACAACTCCTGGAAAAACCGTGTCGGGGATAGCATGGATGCAGCAGGCGCAGGTCCAGGAGCGGCAGGTAACACCTCAGGTCCGTCAGGTGCAGTGCTTGTCAAAGCACCCAGATGGGTCGGGAGGCTATTCCTGTCCCAACTTGAGTCGAGAGGCGACCCGAATATTGGTATCGGAACAGTCCCCGCGCCCCACATCGACATTGGCATTTCCCAAGACTGAAGTGGGAACTCATTTGAGGGCTTGGCAGCTTGTCCTTGCATATTGGCGAGATAACCCCCTTCGTTCGGATGGACTGGTCGAAGTGTGAACGATGCAGAAGGGGGTGTCACATCCTGGGTGATATCAGCTACCATCGTGCAGCCACTTGTCGATGCTGGGGGGGGCGTCGGCAAAGTGGAAGTCTCTGCAAACAAGGAAGCAGGTGCCATCGCAGGTGCCATCGCAGGTGCCATCGGAGGTTCCCCGTGCCGTTCGGAAGCTCCCTGATCGTCACCGTCATCGTCTCGCGCTCGCTTCCGAGAGACGTCGGATGGTGTTGTTCCGGACTCCGGAGTCAGAGGGGCTACCGGCATGTCATTCGTAATTGCGAGCTCGTTCAATATGTCACTGCCAAAATATTCAGCGTGATCCCGCAGCAGGAGAATCATTGTCGCTCACTATAACTTTCCTGCAGGGTGCCACCTGCTCTCCGCCCTATGTAGGTAGTTAATGCACTGGTGAATAGCTTGTATTCGGCTAGCCAGGTCCCCTTTCGAATGCTTCTTCTTCCGCCCACTCCAAACGCTGGTGATGAGCACCATACCAACAGTGAACGCAATAATATATTCAAGGGGCCAAGCGATGGTGGGTCGTCTTGTGCATGCTTCCAAAACGTTGCTCGCCGACCGCGCTGCGTTCGTGCAAATCGCCGACGAAGGGAACGATAGTGCGGATGGTTGCCCTCGTCCAGCGAGACAGGGAATGAACGGCCGATGGATAGTGATTTGGACGTAGTAATACGTTAGCCGCAGCACTGCAGCCTGCTGGAAGAACCTTTCGTCGTCTATATTGCTTCCCCATTTGACTGCGAGCGAAGGGTACCACTGAGCAAATGGCGTGTTTCACAACGTTCAAGACCCACCGTGCGGCGGAACAGAATCAAGCCATGAATTAAGATCACTGTCCAGCTGGGCAACTTTAACGGGTTCAGGACCCTGCGCCAACAACGAAACTACCTCACACACCTGTTTGACTCTCCCAGTCATCGTTGCCGAGTTTCGACTTGTTTATTGAATAGACGGTCCGAATGGTATACGCAACAATGCGCTGTAACTTGACATAGTGGTTGAAACCTGCAATCATCGAGGGCTGGACCAAGGTCACATGGTCAGCTCGACGGGACATACGAACATCTGTGCCTGCCTCACCTTGCCTTCTGGCTGCTTCCACTCCTTCTTCTCTTTGTCATAATACTCATCATCGACCTCGAGGGGTAGTTCAGCATCAATACTAGGAATGGGAGTTCTCGTTGAGTACGAGCAAGCCACTAGAGACTAGAAGGTCACGCACTCTTCGTCATGAAGACTGACGGGCCGCCCAAGTCCTGATATGGTATGATATAAATGCTACTCGCAGTTCACCAGACGACGTCGAAGCTTACCAAGACTCAACACTCGATCCAGGGCGACGATGCACCTTGGCGAACCGTTAGACGCATTGCCCTATCTCAGCTTCTACGCAGCTTGACCTACCAGAATGCGCGCCTCCACAGTTGGTTCTCGAAAGGATTCCTTGAGTCGTACACCTGATCCATAATCAGCAAAGTGCCTCAAGACACAACTCGTGGACGCACCTTTTCCCGATGTACCCCAAGATCCTGGGCATACCGTAACCCGATGCCATTCAGAAGCCATGCAGCATTGCTACTGCTGCTACCTTGAAGATACAGGGTGGCCAGAATGGCAGACTGCAGGTCGTGCAATCTTGCTGGGACGAGCATTGGCCCTTCAGAGGTGTATACCATATCGTCAGAAAAGGGCCTTGGACTGCGTGGAAATAGGACATACGAGGCGTGGTCATGGCTGAGGCGAAATAGTTCCAACCTGCCGATCTCCACTCGACTTCTCCGTTCGTTCCCTTCACGCAAACCCGTTCGTCATCGCAATATCTCGATCCTACGGCACAGACAAGCAAATAAGTCTTTGCAAAATGCGAGTCGCGGCGATGGAGTTCATCATCCAACTGCTGCTGGAACCAAGGTCGATGGATGGCGGGGAAGAGTGCTAGGACCCTTGTGAAGCAAAGGTCGACAAGTTTCTGGGATAGATCTTCAGGAGGATACACTATATGGTCGAGAGATGGTACGGGGGTCTTCATCCATTCCCACTGCAAAACAGATCCCAAGCTCCATTATCAGACCCGAATTACATCATACGCAATCATACCGGGCTTGGTCTCCAAAACTTCGGGCGGAGACCGGGAGCGCGTCCACACTCCCGGTTGTTACCTAGCTCGATAGCTACCTGGACGAGTGACAATCCCGACGCCTGACCAAGCACAGATCACGATCAACCAAAAACCCCATAACCAAGAATGTTAGACGCACCTTGCCATGAAACCTCCTCCCAAAACATGCCGACTCTGGATTCACACCCTCCGTATACCCCGATCCAAACTGGACGGTCTTGACAGGCTTCCCAACGTTGTTCAAATATGTGTTCTGATCATCCGAGTCGAGCTCGAGCACCACTCCCCGCGGAAACTTGCCAAAGACTTGGTACTTGGTCTCCGCCAGGGGTTGGTCCGTCGAGTGATCATTCTTTCGGCTTTGCCTCCCAACTTTCTTGATAGAAGCCCAAGTATCCTGTGTAAATCCAGGCCCCACTTCCCGTTCGAGGTCCACATTCGGCACGAGCTGTAGACAAGGAGGCAGCCAGGGGTACGCGTCGCAGACAATGAGCACTGAGCCAAGCCCACTCGCAACGGGTGTAAATACGCACGCGTAGAATGAGTTTCTCCAAAAGGCGGCAACGTTCCTCCAGGTCTTCTATATAGCTAATTGCAATTCAGGCTGCCGCCCCCCAATGGCAAACAACACACTCACCCCTTCGGTGGTGCTCGCTTTTGGGCCTCTTCGAGAAACGTGCAATCTGTCAGAACATATGAGCACGTCCTCCAACAGGTAGCAATATGCTCTGGGGCGTTGACCTAGTTGGTGGGTGGTGCAGTAGGTGCACCGCGAATCCGCTTTCGAGTGCGAATCGCACTTGATCCTCTTACGACGGCAGGTATCACAAGCCCTATGATAGTACTATATATGAAGCATCTGTGGGTGGGGCGGGGTGATTCGTAAGACCGTACCTCACGACCTTTCTCGTCTTCTTGCCTACTCTATGCCCACCGGTTGAGATTTCAGGAGTTCCATCGTCATCAGACGACATGAGTTCTGATATTCCTTGTCGGTGCTGAAGGATGTTGGTCAGCGTCGTGGATGACCAAGAGGCAGTCGGTGTCGAAATAGAAGTGCGCAAATCAGGGATGTCTCGGCCTCCGGTAGGCCGTCATCCCGCGTCATCATGCCTGAAAATCACAAACCGCTGGGACTAGCTAAATCTAATACTGACAAGCCATTGTAGCTATAACCAATACACGGTGAAGATCTATGGTGTTGGAGACATGAACGGTCTAAGTCCCATACTTGCCATCCAATCGAACCTAAAGCGGACAATGCTTATTCAATTACAATAATCGCAGTACGACATACGGTCGAACTCACTCTTGTTGTTCTTGCTGGCTCCATACTTGATTTCCAGCGGTGCTCGCAAACACGGCGGAGGGATCAAGGCCCTGCAAAGAGACCAAGAACTCTTGATAAAGCACCGTAGGCGACATCGGGGTGCCCCCGCCTTGCTGACCGTCAACGACAGGTGGAACGCCAAGCCCACCCATCCTAGACATGCCGGCGTTCATGCCTGGGACGGGGTAACCAGCGAGGCTATAGTTTTCCCATCCAGAGCCTGGTAGAACCCCTTGCTGGAAGGCGAATGGGTCGTAGGAGCCTTGGAATAGGAGTGGATCGATAGTAGGCATAGCTCCTTGAGTATTGAGCCCGACTCCCTGAGCTGCCGTCGGAGTGGTGAGCGCCAGCTGGGCAAAGAGGGTGTCCGCTGACGTTGCCGGAGCGGCCTCCAACCCACCGGAGAGTTGGGTACTAAAGTCCCTGTTGACGGAGCTATCCGGAGCTCGGGTAGTAGAGGCACTATCGGGAAGGGCCGCTGCGTTGACAAGTGGATCTACCTGGGATCTTCTTCGTCGCTGATCATCCTCATCGTCTGCCCTCGCACGCTTGCGGTTGTTCATTTCGATGATCGTCCGGTTAACCTGCAGTTCATCCATGCTCGCCAATTCATGGAGGATATCACTAAGGGATTGTCATCAATCGACAAGACTCCGGCAGATGTGGAAATAACGTACTAGAACCGTCCAGCAGAATGCCACCTCGTTTCGGCCCTCTTCAAATAGTTGACGCATTCATGCACAGCCGCAATTCGGCTCGCATAGTTGAACTTCAAGCCATTCTTCTTTTCGTTCCAGATACTGCTCAGCAACACTGTCCCAGCGGCAAAGGCTGTGATGTACGTGAGCGGCCACCCCACTTCCATCCTTTTCGAATAACCCGCGAGGATGCTGCTGACAGATCGGGCCGCGTTCGTGCACATGATCAACGACGGCATTGAAAGTTGGGATGGGCTCTTGCTGCCGAAGAGGTAGGGAATAAAAGGGCGGTGGAGAATTATCCCAACGTAATGGAACGATAGGCGCAGTAAAGCCGCTTGCTCGAAGAAGGTGTCGTTCTCAATATCGGGACGCCATACAACTGCACAGGAACTATTACCATCGAGTATCTCAGAGAAAGTGAACTGGTCACATACGATGTTCTGGGGTCGAGTCGAGCCATGAATTGAGGGCACTATCGATCTCAGCAACTGAAAAAGGGGCGAGAATGAGGTCGATGGCGCCAATGAAGGTAACTGTGACTTGCCTGTCCGGTTCTCCCAATCGGGTCCCACAAAGCCCAGGTGTACTTTGGACTTGTTAATGGAGTAGACGGTCCGAATTGCGTATGCCACTATGCGTTGCAACTTGGCATAGTGGTTGAAGGCGGCTATTACGGACGGCTACAATCAAATACCATGCTTGAGATTTCAATGCACCAGAAAAGCCTCCCAAGCCTACTTTGCCTTCAGGTTGCTTCCAAATCCGAGTTTCCTCATCGTAGTACTCATCGTCAACCTCGACTGGGAGCTCGGCATCAACACTGAAGGAATATCATTCAGTGTGAAATGTCTCAATGTAGTTGCTGATAAAATACATACTCCTCGTCCAATGTGCCGATGGGTCGCCCAAGACCTGTATGGGAGTTGTCGGCGCGTCTCCGGCGGAAAGGTACGAACACTACTTACCGGCACTGAAAATCCTATCCAGAGCCACTAAACACCTACAGGAACAGAGTGAACCATGACGCACTTAGCGTGGCGGGTCGTGGACAAACCAGAATGCTCGCTTCCACATCTGGTTCTCATATGGGTGCTCGACAGCATACACCTACACAGGACCTTTAGTGCTTGCACCAGAGTACAGAAGATTGGGTACCTTCTCTCTATGCGCGCCAATGTCCAGCGCGAGACGCAACCCGAAGCCGATCAACATCCACGCTGCTTGAACCCCGCTCGTGCCTTGAAGGTAAATACAGGCGAGGACAGCACACTGTAGGTCACTTAATCGGGCCGGTGCCAAGAGTGGTCCTACGAAGCAACGTTGGAGGTCAGTAATGGCCGGTGCGATATCGGCATCTGACGGGCTTACGGTTTAGTTGCATCGCCTGAACGAAATACGGCCAACCAGCCGATATCCACTCAGGCTCTCCACTTGGATTTCTGACGCACACCCGTTCGTCATCCGAGTATCGGGAACCAACTGCACATATCAAGAGGTAGGTTTTTGCGAACTGAGGGTCACGTTTGTGGAGGCCTAAATGACGTTGGTTCTCAAACCAAGGGCGATGGACTGCGGGAAAGAGAACCATGACTTTCGTAAAACAGTAGTCAATGAGTTGTGGGGCGAGATCTTCAGGGGGAAATTGTATGGTGTCCAGAGAAGGCAAAGGCGACGCCATCCATTCCCACTGAAGAATAACGCGTACTTGAACATTCTGAGCGAGGAGAAAAACAGCATTGAGTATACTTACCGGGTTCGGGCGCCAGTACTTGGGGCGTAGATGTAAAGGTTTAATCGGGCCACTGTGTCCTAACACTTCGCCTCTTAGCTGCATAGCAACTTGGAGGAGAGAAACTCCTGAGGACTGTTCACAATTAGCTGGATCCGAGCCCATTTACCCTCAAGTTATGCGGCAGACCCACCTTCCCATGGAAGCGTCTCTCGAAGCAAGGTAGATCCCCGTTATCGCCAAGACCCAAGGTGATGCTTTTCATTATAAGGCCCGTTCCGGAGGAATAACCCTCTTCGCCATCCGAGTTCAGGTCATCTGAAGTGGATCGAGGTGATTGGGCTTCGGTGGGTGGGGACGAAATGCTCGCCAAGGACGGCGGAGAAGGTGTATTGGCCGGTAAATGACGCGGCGTGCGGCCACCTTTGAGACCCCTAACGGCAGCCCATGTTTCCTTTGTGAACTTTGGTCCAACTTCCCTTTCCAAGTCGATGTTTGGGGACAACTAGGAGTGTGTCTAGTGAGAAGGAGTGCAAGAAGAGCACCGGCACTACTTACGCGGAGGATGAGTTTTTCTAGCAGTTCACAACGTCGTTCTAGGTCATCGATATAACTAACACGCAGGTGTTGATAATGAGATGACACACGATCGCAACGTATTCTTACCCTTTAGGCGGGCCCCGTTTCTTCGCGTCCTCGACGAATGTACAGTCTAAGCATCGTTACGAGATCAACCCAGACCTGGACCTAGTAGAAAGAGAGTTCGCGTACCTTGTCCGATGGCTTTGCACTGGGTGCAGCGATTACCCGGGAGAGAATGCACGTCGCATCGGGTTCTCTTGCGACGGCAAACATCACAGGCCCTGGTGAAAGGTTTTGCATGAACGACCCGCCGGCAAGGATACCGCTATTGGACAGCTACCTCAACAACTTTCTCCGCTTGGCATCGTCGCCGATAGAGTCAGGAGATGCACGATCCTCCTCATCAGACATCGTCCGAGACAAAATACTCTTGGATGGGCGAGACTGGAGTTGGCGATATACTGGGGATGAAGGTCTCGTTCAAAATAGGTTCCTCCCAGACTCGGCGCCGATGGATCCACATGGTTGCGTAAGCCTACTGCCGAAGAATACTGGAGATTGCGGGCGGATTGGTTCCAACGACGTTCCTGTTGGGCAACGGTTGCATGGTTGACTACGAGTCAAGTACCAAGGCGTCCCTGGCCATTTCCAGCAAGTTTCGGGAGGGTGTGCTACATTGGGTGTGCTGACAAGTGAGGATTGACTAATGTCGCGCCGCGGTCCTAATTCTAACCCCGTTGCTACCCCGCCACTGAACGTTCGCGCCGGCCTTTCACGCTTTGATGCTCAGTTTGCGACTCGATGCCTTTCTCTGAGGCCCAATTGTCATTCTATCCATTGACCTGGCGAAAGCAAACTCATCCGTTCACAGAGAATTCTCCGCCGTGGACCGGCATCGGGAGCGGCTTTGACCCGGTTCCAACCGCGTGCTCGCTCGGCGCAACTGTTTTCTTGCAACGACCAGTGCACAGATGATAAAGGCCAAAGAACGGCGTACGTTCATCATTGGGGTGGGCATGACCCAGTTTATCAAGCCCCGTGGCACCAGGGAGACCTCAGACGTTAGTCTTGGCGCAAGTTTCCCTTCCCTGTTCTCCGCTTAGCGATTGATTCCTTCCTTAGATGGGACTTGAAGCAGCAACAAAGGCTCTCATTGATGCAGGGATCAACTATGACTGCATCGAAGCGGCATTCTGTGGGGTACGGTCCTCTTGCGCGTGACTGGTCAGACCGGCTCAACTTTCTCCTCCAGTATTGTTACGGTGACAGCTGTTGTGGCCAGCGCGCTTTGTATAACCTTGGTATGACCGGAATTCCGATCACAAATGTGAACAACGTATGTATCCTCCACTTTCATCAGAAAAATTGTCTCACCCAGATTGCAACCCTCTAGAATTGCTCAACGGGCAGCACGTATGTTTTAACTATCATGTAGCGGCCAAGTGGCTGATGGGCAAACATTGCAAGGGCGCTCTACCAAGCGAACATGTTGATTAAGTACGGCGCGGTAGAATGTGCCATGGCGCTGGGCTTCGAGCAAATGCAGCCTGGAAGTCTTCCACCCACTAGCTTTCCCGACCGGAAACCTCCATTGGAGCCCTGGTCTTTGGCCACAGATGAAATTCAAGGTGGAACGAAACTTAAAGGTCCTACGGCAGCTCGGATGTTTGGCAATGCGGGGAAGGAGTACATCGCAAAGTACGGCGGCCGGGACGAGCATTTGGCCAAGATAGGTGAGCTCTTCACAAAGATTGACGATCTCATGCGTGCAGTCATTAACTTGGGCTAGCCGCTAAAAACCACCAACACGGTTCGAAGAACCCATATGCCCAATTCCGAAAGCGATGGACGGTGCAGCAGGTTGCAGCCTCACCTAAAGTCACTGATACGCTTTCATTATTGATGTGTTGCCCGACAAGTGATGGAGGTGCGTAGTAATATGTCGGGTCCAACCTTTGCTGACAATACGCGTACTCTAGCTGCCTGCTGCATCATCGCATCCGAAGATTTTGTTCATGCTATGTCGCTGGAAAATCAAGCCATTGAAATAATTGCTCAGACCATGAGGACCGATAACTCAGTAACGTTCGAAGACAAGACCGCCATGGAAATTGTCGGCTTCAGCATGACCCAGAAGGCGGCCGACGCAGCATTCAGAGCGGCTGGTTTCGGACCAGGGATGGGTCGAGACCAAGTTGGAGTGGTGGAGTTGCACGACTGTTTTGCCGCGAACGAGGTAACGTCCCAATTTATCGGACCAAATTCAACCGTTGACGGATTGACCGGTGGTACAGCTCATAACTTACGATGCTCTGGGACTCTGCAAACCTGGCCAAGCCTGTCACTTTGTAGACAGTGGGAACAACACTCATGGGGGTCAATATGTGATAAATCCATCTGGCGGGCTAGAAGCTAAGGGGCACCCTCTTGGTGCCACAGGTCTTGGGATGCATTTTTATATTACAAGTGGGTTAACGATCCTCAGTACTTCCAACATATTGCCTACACTGACATCTGAATTTAACAGCCCAGCTCCGCAACTGGGCAGGACCGATGCAAGCACCTGGTCTATTTGATAGCAATGCCAAACGTGGAAAATACGGTTTAGTGCATAACATTGGGCTTGGAGGGGCAGTCGTTGTTACCCTGTTACGAAGGCCTGAATTTTGGGTGGATGGTGGAGAAGATGGGCGGACAAGGTAAGCGATTGAGGTGAAACGGCGACGGGCAGAGATTAACAAACGATTCGTAGGTTAGGTTACAATCACGCTCACGAGGTCCGGCCCATCACCAAGACCGACGTCGAGCGAGCTCGTTCCCAGCGGGACTTTTCTCCTACCTTGCTTACACAGGCCAAGTTGTGATAGCGATATCCATCATAACTTTGAACAGACACAATGAATTAACTTGCAGTGTGTTCAATGTCGCGAAAACAAAGGGTATACAACTACAGAACAAAAAGTCAACGACTGGGGGTGGAGAAAGTCAGGAAGAGTTGAGTTGTGATACAGGTCGCGCTGAAAAACAGAGTCCCCAAACGGCGAGAGCAATGTACACCTTAGAGTTCATCACTGTCAACTACGAGCCATTCTGATTCAGAGGGGGTTTTCTCTCCTTGCTGTCCTGGGGTTTCGAGGCCGGGCTGAACGGGTCCTACGACAATAAAAGAACCAGATGGACGAAGCACAATACCAGGCGGATAGTCGATGTCGTTCATGGACGCGCAGAGAAACAAAAAAGACATCAGAGTTGGGGACGAAACGTTTCATAAACAACAAACCCGGACCCTCCAGAGAAACGACAACAGCAACAGACTAGAGACGCACCTCCCCGTTATGCACCGACCAAGATTCTGAATCCTCCGAAGGGCGGCGTTGAAGAGCTGCGCTGCCACCCGTCCCAGAGGGCCCGGCGTTATCGCGGGCCCACCCGCGAGTCTTCATGTCTTCATAAAAACTGTTGGTATACACAAGGAAAGGATATACAGCAAAGGGGAGAGAGCAGACCGTCAGAGACGACTGGACACTCGGATAAGAAAGAAACGGGGTATCACATATTCGCAGAATTCATCTTTTCGGCTTCATCGTTCATCTTGTCCAGCCAACGCGACAAGAGGGAGGCATTGTCGAGCTTCAGCTGTGTGTTCCGCTCGTTGACTTGGTTCAGTTCTAGCTCCAGAGCCTGGATTTCGTCGTGCAGCGTCTGACGATCCTTACGTCAAGAGATGGTAACGAGGCAGAAAAAGTGTGTAGCCGCACCTGAAGTCGTTCGTCCCTCTCCTGCATAAGCTCGTTGTGTTGATCTACCTTCCGCCGCAGTGTTACGCTTTCCTCTTTGGCCCGCCGTAGTTCGTCTGCTGCCCCTCTGGAAACTTCCTCCTTTTCTCGAAGGGTTTCGTTCATCGCTAGAAGTCGCTGAGCATTCTGACCCTGGGTCTTATACACGGCAGCCATCTCATCGCGAAGAGAGGATATCTGGGACTCTAGGGAGGCAATATACGCGTTCCGTACTGCGTTACTGTAGTGGGAGATGTCAAATACGACCTCGCCGGTGAGGCTAAACGCTTACTCTTCTCCGCCCAACGCTCCTGTCGAACCAGCGACGCCAGAGCCTTGGGATCGAACCGTGCCGACAGCCCGTAATAGCGACTGGTTCCTCTCCTTCAAAAGCCTAGTCTGCTGAGCCAATCGCCTATCTGCGGTGAATGAAGGTGGTTGAGAGTGCACCGCAATTCCTACCACAACCCGACAACTCACACTGCTCGATGATTCCTGCATACGCCGATTCTCGTAGATTGCGGTCAACGAGACGTTGCCTAAGTTCCTCTTGCCAGCCAATACTCATTGTCACCGCCAGAGAATACTAGTTCTGACCGTACGCCGAAGGGCCGAGGAGGGTAGACGAAGTTGAGAACGTGAGAGCCAAGAGTGAAACCGGGCGCAGACTTGTTCAGGAGACCGACACCACAAATCGCAATTCTAACGACAATTCATCATGGGCCGTGTTCTGCTCAAAGTAAGTACGAGAGAGGTGTCTGACACTTGGTGTACTGAGAATGGCTCTCCATAGGTTATCATTCTTGGCGACAGTGGGTCAGTTTCCGTATCATGACCGTGTGGGCAACAGTACAACGCAGCTTACTCCTTCTTCCATTCTGAATGCTAGTGTCGGAAAGACGTCGCTGATGAACCAATACGTCAATAAACGCTTCAGTAACCAGTACAAAGCCACTATCGGAGCCGACTTGTGAGCGCCGGTCCCCACTCTAACGCTGGTCCGCCCGCACATCATGCCTAACCACCCACCCTTGTTTATGTTGTTCGTTCAAGCCTAACGAAAGAAGTCATGGTGGACGATCGTCTGGTAACCATGCAGGTACGTCATTTTGTTTTGTTGGGTTCCCGAACTACTCCGGTGGTCTTGATCGCAATGCGGCTTTCTAACGCCCCCATCACAGTTGTGGGACACGGCCGGTCAGGAACGGTTCCAGTCTCTGGGCGTTGCATTCTACCGCGGCGCAGATTGCTGTGTTTTGGTATACGACGTCAACTCCTCAAAGTCGTTCGAGACCCTGGACAGTTGGAGAGATGAATTCCTCATTCAAGCGTCGCCGCACGACCCGGAGAACTTCCCTTTCGTTGTGCTCGGCAACAAGATTGATGTTGAGGAGAACAAGCGACAGGTAAGACTGGTCTCGTGCTTAGCTCCACTACGTCGTTCCTCATGCTCCATTGCAGGTATCGCAGAAGCGGGCAATGACCTGGTGCCAGTCAAAGGGCAACATCCCATACTTTGAGACTTCTGCGAAGGAAGCTATCAATGTTGAGCAAGCTTTCCAAACCATTGCCAAGAACGCACTCCAGCAAGAAGCAGAGGTCGAGCTGTGCGTACACATTGGCTTTCCACTGCGGGCCTACTGACCATCTCTTACTCGATGCCAGATACGCGGATTATCCCGATCCAATCAGAATTGACCAAGACAACTCGCAGAACTACGGTTGCAACTGCTGATTTCGTTGCAGGCTCTGGGCCGCTAATGTATGTACGATACCCCAAGAACATTCCACGCCGACAGAGTTTCTTGAGGTCTGCTTTCCACATGTGCTTTCTCTCGTTTTGCATCTGCACCTTACAGTAATCCTATACGACACTCGTCCGCACCTCAGCACGTAGCCAACTGGAGAGCATAATCATAGTCCATACGCTCTCGCTGTCAATGGAACCTGTTTCTCTCATTCTTTACCTGGGCCAACCTAATAGGCATTCCGCGGCACGTGTTCTCGAACGAGGTGAAGCGCGTTGGCGGTGAGTTCATGGCGACCTCGAGGTATTCATATTCACATGATACTAATACGATTCTTATTCTCAGGATAAATGTAATTGCAAATGTGTGTTGTCACATTACCGGGCCTATAATTGAGCAAAATCGTTAGATGACGAGGCGCCTTGGATAATCAAAGCGTCGACCAACCAGACTGGGGAACAGGACCAGGACCAAAATGATTGGGGCCTCGGTTTGTAATGTCGAATTTTAGGTCACGGCGTCAGCTTTGGGTTATGATTCTTTGGCTTTGGCGGCGTACCAGCGGGGTCAGCCCTCCCCACACTCCTCACGGCTGCCTTGTCACCTTGCTTTACTGCTTCTTTGGACTGGGCAACTCGTTCGTCGTCGGTTCTTTGCTTGTGAACTTCTCTGAGTTGGTCAACGGGCTCGTCGCCGACAAAATCCTGACGGACTGGGTTGGGCATGCTTATTCGATGGAGGGTTAGTTATGTGAGAGGGCTGAACCAGTACGCATAAGCCGCTTATATGTAGATTTGGTGGTCCGTGACGTCAAGACTGGCGTCAGAGTCTCTCCACTGGCTCATGCTTACTCCTCATTGAACTATTAATCACCCGATTAGCCACCGAAGCTTTAGAAAGTGTATTGTGATCATCGTTATCAGCATTAAGCTGGAAGCATCGAGCGAGGTACAATGGCGAAACATCGTTTAAACTACAGGCGCATTAAGGTACCAAGAGGATGTGATATTCGTAGGGGAGGATTGCTTGCTCCACGTGAAACGACTAAAGGGAGCGATCAGTGATGGTTTGCTGGACGGCGTGATGCCACATACCTTCGGGAAAGGTTGACAGGGGATAATGTTCAAGACGAGCCTTGCGCTTGGTCACCCTGCTGTCCGGCAGCTGCTTGGCCGTAGTAGTTCCAGTACTGGTTATAGTAAGCTTGCTGAGCGGGGTCAGTGCCCCAGACATTTGGCGCGGTCATGCCTGCCGCAGTTCCTGCACCGGCAGCCATTCCGCTTCCACCGGAAGGATCCATCGCTCCAGAGTTCTGGCCAATTACTCCCGGGGTGCCAGTAGCTGCCGCGTCGCCAGTGCCGCCAGTGCCGGCGAAACCACCGTAACCCGGGAAACCGTACGGAGCATATGCGTTAGCTTGCGGCATGCCATACATAGGAGGCTAGTTGGACCGAACGTTAGATATCATAGGTGCTGGCTTGCTGGATATACTCACCACACTCCCGTAGCCCATGGCAGTGGCAGTTGCGGGTGTTCCTGGTTGAGCTCCCTCACTGGCACGGTCCTTGCCCCAACTGCACTTGATTGGTCGCCCGTGAACGACTTGGCCTTGGAGTTGGACAATCGCCATGGCAGCATTTTCATGTGTGTCGAGCTTGACGAAAGCAAAGCCACGATCGGGTTGCATCCGAATCTCCGAAACATAACCGATGGATTGGAACAGAGGGATCAAATCCGCTTGAGTGCAGTATGGCACGAGATTGCCGACGTAGACGGTGGTGTTGTACGGCGAAGTCTGTTGTACGACTGCTTCGTAGGATAGAGGACCTCCCTGGAAGTTCATCGGCACAGGAGCTCCTCCGCCGTATGCTCCGGGACGCATCACGCCGGCGGGAGCGCTAGTCATGCCACCTCCAGTTCCGCCTTGCGTTTTTTGGTTGGCCCAGTTGACTCGGATGGCACGGGAACCAAGCCACTCGCCGTTCATGGTGGCAATGGCTTGTTCCGCGTCAGTCTTGTCCCTGAAGGACAAGAAGCCATAGCCTCTGGACTTGCCGGAGCCCATGTCCCACATGACTCTAGCATCGGACAAGCTTGGGAACGCACTGAAGGCCTTCTGGAGGACTGCGTCGTTGACTTCGGGCGAGAGGTCGCCGACGAAAACGTGAAAATGGCCTGAAGTGTCCTCCTTGTTTTGAGAGCCCTGGTAAGCCCAGTTGACCCGGATCTCTGTGTCGAAGATCTTGCGGCCGTTGAGAGTTTGAAGGGCCGTCTCAGCGGAACGCATGTCCATGTACTCGACGAAACCATAGTGGAGACCACCATGTTGGTAGTTCCGGTCAGGGATGATTTTGACGCTGGAAACGGGCCCAGCCACGGCAAATATCTCTGTGAGCATATACTCGGTGACACGAGGGCTGAGATTGCCCACGTAAAGGTGAGCCCTTCTCTGCGGAAGAAATGCCCAGTCAGGCAAGATCAAGACATATCGGAGGGAACACGTACTATTGGCATGCCATCAGAGGTGCCTCCTTCATATGCTTCAATAGCGCTCATCGTCAGATCGTAGGATTGTCGAGAGGAAAAAGGAGTAATGAATAGACAAGACTGCGGGACGGGAGGCGTGAACAACCACAACCGGGAAGGAGGAATCGGGGATGCCTTACGAGGAGAGACGAGAGGAACAGAGAGACACAAGGAAAGAGAGATAGAGAGATAGAGGAAACGAAACAAAAGAAACAGACGAGCAGGTCGATCGAGATTCGTTAGGTCAGTCGCAGAACGAATGATTTTCAGTAGACGACCCCACGGTTCGACGTGACTCGCCACACGGACAACCCCGTCTGCGCACTTGTCCGCCAACCGAGACTTGAACCAGAGACGTCCTCTGGCAGCCCCAGCTTGCATCGAAATTTGCTGAATGCGTCGGACGAGACGACGAATTGGGTGCTCCGCAATCTCTCTGACCCTGACTCAGGTCCCAAAGCAGTCCTCTTCCGTTGCATCACGCCCCATTCATTATCCACCGTCCACATCCCAGATCCAGATCAAACCCAATTTACGTGTTTAGCCGTCCGTTTAAGACCGTCGTCCAGACTTTAATCGACCAGAGATCACCGTATCGGGCACAGATTGTCCGATCGGGCGTAGTATTGCAAACGTGGGTTGGGATATGAATTAGAACCAGTAATGAAGAGCATGCTACTGGGCGGATACATTGAGGAGTATGTTCCCACTATTTGCAGGGACATAGGTGACGTTCTTGTTGTTGCTGAGAGACTGGACGATGGCCTTGCTCGCCTCAATCTTGCGGAAGGCGACGAACGCGTCGCCCGCTTTTGCCAGTGCACTGGAGATGGTTGCTGCAGCCTCTGCCTCACCCTCAGCGCGAATAACTGCTGCCTGCCGCTCTTGCTCGGCCTGTAGGAAACAGCTTATCAGTCTCACCTCAGCAATCCTAGATAGGACACAGACGAACCTTCTCCACGATGAATTTAGCACGTTCCGCGTCTAAAAGGTTAATCAGTGTCAATAACAATCTGGAATAAAGGGACACCAGAGTCTAGACCTTGCTGAGCAATCTGTTTGGCTTCTACTGCGACCGTGAATTCCTATTAAAGGTTGTCAGGGGCTCGTATCCCGTCACTGTGGATTCAACCCACCTTTCCAAAGGTGAGATGTGTGATGGAAACATCTTCTAATCTAATGTTGAATTCGTTGGCGCGTTGGAGCAAGTCCTCCCGGATCCGTGACGATACCTGTACTACCGATTGAGCCAACCATATATAGGGTGTCAAGTCGGGAGCGCTCACCACCTCTCGCTGGGTAATCAGTTCAGCGGCGTCGAACTGCGCGACAATACTCTTCAAAACTTCATTGCCGATGGAGGGGAGAACACGTTCGTCGTAATCCAGACCCAGCGTTTGATATACCCTTGAGAGATGCTGTACGTCCGGTCGAGAAAGGACTCGCAGTGTGATAGAAACCATCTGAAGGTCTTTCGACCCGGTGGTCGTCGAGATGTTCTTCGATGGTCGAGTGAGTGAGTTTCCAAACCACATACCCAAGACATCGACGTACCCGAGGCTTCGTTCGGCAGTCAAAAAGAATTGCGCGTTGTAGCCATGGGACTAAGAAGTGTGTGCCTTCGTTCTTGGCCTATCCATCGTCTATGTATCAACGATCTCGACCATGGAGGGACTAAGCGACAAACCTCCGGTTGAACTCCCGAGAAACGGTCGAACATGACCGCACGATAGCCACCGGGAACGTCGTAAATGCTGGCGCTCACAACACCAGCCCCAATAAGCAGAGGGCCTGCACATTCAAAACGGTGGACGGGTCAACAAGGCAGCTGACCGCATAATGCAACGCCTACCTATTGCCCGACCAAGAGTGTTGAAAAGCCGAGTGGCAACTTCAGGACCTGCCATTACACCGATGCGCGATGCCGAGGCTACGAGTCGCTATATGTTTTCGGCCAGTTTGGAATCGAACCTCAGGGTGCTCTCACGGTTGGCACCTGAAGCGGACTCGTCCGCCCTTCCATCGGTGCTTGCCGTCGTCATCAACGTAGCCAGCATTGTAGTCTGATTGAGATACTCCGACATGCGAGTAGCCTTTGCCATCGTGCTGGTGATATATAGCATACAGATCTAGTGCCTTGGCGTCATGAAGCACTCCGAGTAAAAGTTCATATTCTCTAGTTGCTCGGGAACCAGATTGTGCCTATACAGTCTTACAACGATAAGTCGTCCACTAAAGTAAGCAGCTGTTCCATCTGCGCCGCTGTGGGCTGAATAACGTCGGCATCAAAGACCTCGAGTCTCCGGAACCTGCAATTTCGCCCTCCCACCCCGTCCACCTTGACCCGTGCTCGAAGAAACTTGAGCAAATCATGGGCTATAACCTTCGTGTGTTCCGAAGCATAGACGGTCAGGCTATCCAATCGGGGCCAAACGCCAGGTGTGGAGAGGAAGCCAATTCCTCCTTGCCAATCCGCGCTATTTGAAACCTCAAGGGTAGCATGGCATATGGAAGGGAAATGGGAACGTAGGAGATCACAAAGTTCTTGAGACCCTGCGTCCGGGAAACTGATTGTGATACAGGTTATCGTGTCCAATGCTGTTTGAGGAATGAGGGAGAGGACCAGCTGAATCGGTTCGTGGCTATGGGACAAGCAGGGCGCTTCCACGTGAAAGCCAGCTTGCAGCTTTGCTTGCAACGTGAAGTAGAAACTTGGCTTTGTACGGATGGTGGCTTCTTCTATGCCGTTTCGTGTGATCTCGTTCAGGGATTTGATGAGTTGGGGGTGTGACTGGGCTAGAAGATATTGCGTAGAGAACATGGAATTGCCCGTGTGACTGATTTCGAGCCATTTCAGGTTAGTGGGGTGGATGCTCGTCAGTAGACAGTTACTGAATTGGGGATGGATGTCTCTGAAGGATATACGAGTGAGTTCGGGTAAGGGTACTGGTGAGGGTAGGCTCGAATAATCGAAATGTCGTATGAGGTGTCCTCTAGGTCCGTATAAATCGAGATTGCGAAGGGTCGGGGAGGCAAAGATGAGGTGCTGAACTCTGCCGCAAAGGTCGCGAAATTGCTGGAGAGAAAGATAGGTGAAGCTCGAGAAGTAGATGCGAAGGGTGGACAAGTTTCTCAAGGCACCGACCTCAGGAGTCCAGAGTGAAAGCTGTGTGAGAACGGCGGAACTCAATGAGGAATACTTGTCCGGTGGGATGAAGTGACGCCCGACGTCGACGATTGCGATGTGAAAGACCACTGAAGGCGGAACATCACGTTGTAGAGTAGCGCTAATTCTGTCCAAGATGTTGCACTGTTGGAAAACATGTTCAGACAGAATGAGGACCAGTCTACGGCATCGGTGGATATTGTCAGCCACGATGTCGAGGAAGCCTTTGAGGGAGGCAGAGGAGGTGTAGCTCTCGCATTCAATCGACAGCGAAGTTGTGCCACATTTCTTTAATGCCAGTTTGTTCCAGGTTTCACCAAAGGAAAGGTTAAGGTGACTCCATATTAGGGTGTGGGACTCGATGGCCTGTCTCCAGTAGATACACACCCGCGAGAGGTCAAAGACGGATTGGGGATATGACCACTCCGCAGAGTCAAGAGTGTCCGTAACGATGTGTTGAAGTATCTCGACAGGTAGCCGGTGAATCGTAAGAGGGGACATGAGACCAATTATTTCCTAGGGTCGACCAACAATCTTAGCTAGTACAGGGTCATTGAAAGCCATGGTTTCGCTTACTTGCAACTGCTACCCTTGGAACCAGCGCAGAGCATGCACCCGGAGTTCGGATACGTGGGAAGGTGGAGGAGTAGAACGGTCGGCCCAGAACGAAACAGTACACGTGATCCAAGTCGCCGTTGCCGCATCGCATCGCCGCGGCATCGTGTTCTTCTTTGGTCTTTGTCGTCATAACCAACATTCAGCGTTGGCCCACCATGACGACCGTTCACGTAGTGTCTACTGCCGATATCATTTGGGCGATTATTACACTCGCCTTCCCCTTCATGTTGTGGGGCACGATACGTAATTTGCGGACGCGAAAACCCCCTGCAACCCGTTCTGTCACCATTGTGGTTCTCGGGGATATCGGACGGAGTCCACGTATGATGTATCATGCCGAGAGCTTTGCCAATGCTGGGTTTGATACCGTTATGGTCGGGTACTACGGTGAGTACCTTCGTTCTCAAGCCCGCATATGGCAGTCTAATCTAACCGCCGGTCAATATTAGAAACGGCCCCACCTCCTTCGTTACTCACGGCACCTGGAATTCAATTCTTCCGGCTGATGCCACCTCCGAAATTGCCCAAGAAGCTTTTTGTTTTCCTTGCCCCGCTCAAAGTTATGGTGCAGATATTGAGTCTTTCCTACGCACTGTTGATCGGGTGGAGGCCACATCGACCACCACAGTTCATCCTCGTTCAGGTAGGCCCTAAACGGACTTTTTCCTACGTACGCATGGGATTCACGTTTACGAACAGAATCCACCTAGCATTCCTACCCTTGCCATCGTGCAACTTGCCGCATGGATGCGAGGCTCAAATCTCATCCTCGACTGGCACAACCTTGGGTATAGCATTCTCGCGCTCAAGCTAGGCGATAAACACCCCCTTGTGAGGGTTGCGAGCTGGTGGGTGCTTTGTCCTTTTATCTTATCGCCTGCTCATGGATCTCCACGAAGGTTTGAAAGACAGTTTGGCCGTGATGCGTATGCCCACTTGTTTGTGACGAACGCCATGAAAGAGCACCTATGCAAGACGTGGGACCTTCAGTCAGTGCCGTAGTTCCTTCCACTACAGCCCTTCTGATCGCATGCCCGGTGTCCAAGAGGTCACAAATTAGTCCTCCACGACAGACCTCCGTCTCGCTTTCACCCAACGTCTGCCACGGAGGCCCATGAGGTAAGCAAGCAGTTTCGTTGCACCGGTGGATGCCCTTGACACAGGTCTTGCTAGCTTTTCCTTCGTCTCCCACCTTTCATACCTTCCCTGCACGACTTTGTCAAAACACCCGACTCAGGATCCGCAACGATTCGTACTAAGCTCACCTCACCATCGTCGGAGAGCACCGCTGTCGGAATCTTCTCGAGTTCGCTCTCGCCTGTGGCAGCCCTGCGGCCGGACCGACCAGCGATAGCCATCAGCAGCACCTCTTGGACTGCGGATGAGGATTTTGGGGTGCTCATAGATGCACTGCAGCGGTACGAACATGCCGCGAGAATAAGAAATGCAGACAAATCCGGTCCCCACCTACCCAAACTGCTGATGATTGTGACGGGTAAGGGGCCATTGAAAGAGGCATACATGCGCAGGGTGTTGAACTTGGAGCGGGAAGAGAAGTGGACTTGGGTGCGGTGTCGCAGTATCTGGGCGGAGGCAGCTGACTATCCATTACTTCTCGGTGCGTCAATCGATAGTGTCCACCGTTCGTGCGACTGACATCACCACACCATCCAGGAGCTGCAGATCTCGGGGTCAGTCTCCATTCCAGTTCATCGGCCCTAGACTTGCCGATGAAGGTGGTTGACATGTTTGGCTGCGGACTGCCTGTGTGCGCCCTCGATTTTCCCTGGTAGGTAGATCGACTACCTGGATTTACGCACTCTGAAGTCCCATTACCATGTAGCCTCGATGAGCTAGTGCTTGACGGAAAGAATGGCTTGGTCTTTCACAATGCTGAAGAGTTAGCTGGGCAGTTGGAAGTGCGTACTTGTCATCCATCCGATAATGAGTCCTTGACGATTCAACTTGTCCATATAGCGTTTGTTATCAGGATACCCTTCTGCAACACAGGAATTATCGCGGTTGCGGATGTGGCTCCAATCGTCCCGAGGTTCGGGAAGCAGGTTCTTCGGAGGACAAGATAAACACGCATGGTCAACATGGGAGGATAATTGGAGTTTGAATGTGTTACCGCTGGTAGATCCCGACAACTGCTCGACGCGAAGGTCTCATTTGGGCTAAGGTTTCTGGTGTCTTCCAATTCAGTTTCTATTCGTTGGATCATTTCTAACCTTGCAGCTACATCGTATAGTCCAATATACCAACACCACGGGTGATTTCGGCCACGTCGGAGGCTGAAAATGTGATCCTGCAAAAGTTCGGATGTTGGTATTGAAGGTTAGGCGTGAATTCTCAGTGCCGCCACCCTGCATACACGGGAACCAGAAAAAAGGAGCCTAACATCCGACCACACGAGAGAAAGAGGAAGAGAACCATTATACCGAAAGAAAAAAAAGAGAGAGAGAGAGAGAGAGAGAGAGAGAGAGAGAAGCCAATACCCTGAAAGATGACATGAACATCAAGCGACCTTATTCATATAGCGGCAAATGCAAGAAGCAACGACCATAGCACAAATAGGCTGATGAGTTTGTGGTGAGCCCTGTGTTCGGAACCACTCGTATAACTATCCGGTCGACTTGCCGTGGGCAACGCCTACAGAATGTCAGCATTACACAACGATCGGATGAGTTTTCGTCGTACGTGGACTCACCAAGACCGAAATCACACCGAGAGTCGTTGTCGGAATGATAGGATCAGGCATGTTAGGGTCGTCATAGCTATCGCAGAGGGTTGGATGATGAGCTCTTTTGAAAGATAGGTGACTCACACGAAATGCGACAACTCTAAGAGACCCATAGAATCCGGACCGTAAGCAGTAAGGTATATCGCCACCGTGTGTTGCTGCACAGGTAATCCCGATACACTATATATATGGGCCTGACAAGGAGCCTTCAAAGGCGGTGTCGAGTCGAACCCCGCGACGGGGTGACCATCCAGCAGAATGGTCGATATACCGCCGGACTTGTAAAATTGGCCGTATATGTCAATCCCCTTTCCTAAGAACGTGTGTCAATGCCGGTTTGAGCGGAGATGACAGAAAAGACGAACCAACAAACGTGAAGTTTGCGCTTGACCCAAGGATGATGGTATAAGCCGACTTCCAGCTGTTGCCGCAGAGATATCCGTCAACCGTCCAGCCAGTACTCAGCCTATCACAGCGATTAATACGTAAAACAAGCGAGACGACAAAGGCCCCTTTACCCGACGCTGGAGTCGGTGACCGCCACTTGATGAGGCCCAGCAGACACGATGCCGAGGAGAGCGGCGACGCAGAAAGCAACCTTCAGCCAGGCGGTTTCTCGCAGGCGCATGGTGGTTGATAGAGGACCGACATGTCTCCGTACGTGCAAGTGGGATGTGCCTGTCGGCCCTGTGATCGATTCGAACGGTCGTGCCAAGACACGTAACTAACACAAGCAAACATATCGTCCGGGTCTACGCCACAATCCTCCGACTCTCCGTGAACAAACGTCGTAAACAAAATACTGAAGTAAATCTCAGAGGCAACATCATATAGGTATCGAAAGGTGAAGAGAAGGTTTACGGTGCAATATCAGGCCTGCGTGACCGTCGACCCAAACTAATGCGAATAAGGACCTAATGACTCCTACACCAACTTCTTCGGGCCACCAAGAATGGTTTTCTCTTGCCATTTTGAAGGGTCATACGACTTGCGTGGGAGCTGGTGGATCTGGATAACCGTCCTCTTACGTGTACAGGACGATTTCGCCATGGGTGGGCAGCTGGGGTTGGAATCCGGGCGCAAGGTCCCATCGTGTGTATTCTATGAAGGTACCCATGGTAAGTAGCAATTAACCTTAGGCTAAATGGATATTCAAACACACATAAAAGCATAGGATTGGACCGAATGGACCAACGCTATCCAAGTACCGCCGTGTTGTCGCTCCTGTCAGCTTGATTGTATGTAGTAGGTTTGAACCCAAGATGAAATATTACCGCGCAAGAAACAATCCCAGCGCTGGGATCCACGAAATTAGTACGCAATATTGGATAGTCTTCCGGACCTTCAGGGCAATCGTAAGTACAAGTGCCTGTTGACTGGCGTGGCTTAAGAGCTGCTGCTGGACGAGTGGGACTGGCATGTGCGCATTGAAGCAAGGTGCTGGAGAGGAAAGCTAGGACGAGTATGGCGAGCGATTGAGCATGCATGTTGACCGCCCAGTTGCCACATCACACACTCTCTATGTCACCGGTTTATATACCAGTGGTAGGGGAAGATTTCAACGCCTGATCCACAACCAACAGATGTCTTACTGATCCCCCGTGGTTGGTGCCTACAGTGGTTGGTGTGCAAGCCGGTTTTGGTGGTGATACGGCCAGTCATCCCCGATGTGGGTACCTTAGCATCACTAACGATGCAAGGGTTTTTGTGTAGCAATGCCTTGGTATGGAATGCAGCGCCGGCAATACATATGTGCGACATCCTACCAGCGAGCCAAATAAAGAATACATCACCCGACCAGCGTGGCAGGACTAGACCGACACATTGGGAGTAAGCTCACGAAAATCGTCTGGGTTGGGAGAGTGTTACAGAGGAGGATGCGGTCGAATCAATTGGATATATTGCCGTCAATGATGGTGTCGTGGCAGTTCGTTGGGCCCCGGAGCAATGATCAGCAGAAAGATCAGATTCATCGCTTTTCACGAATGTTGCAGGGAGAGATTAGAACAAGCCAACGAAGAGGGGAGATATCGTAAACAGAGTATTTCGTGTTAAGGGGTGGCGCTCTCGCGAGCATGGGAATCCAGTGATGTCGGTCGAAAACAAAGTTGATGGCCCATCCAAATGGTAATGTGGCCAAAGGAGCAAACTCTGATGTAGGCAGTGTTTGGGCATAAGACGAGTAAGTAGTCACAGCGGGGACGAAGAAAGCCCATGACAGAAGGCTCGACGCCAATAGCCAATCGCGTGAAAGCGTCGTAGGAGGAGGACGGACGACAGTAGGAGGGTGAAAGGGAAACGAGAGTACGTGGCTCGGGGTGCCAGGGGGAGGCGGAAGAATACCGGGTCCCGACGCCCGCAGACGCCACAATGAAAAAGCATACTCGAACCATACCACACCTCGTAGGGTACCAGTCGTAAAACTCATGTAATCCAAATGATGTGTACACAGCGAAAAAAAAGGTCCAGATCGACTCTTACAGGCGTCGCGGAAAGCGTCAAAAAAGTTCATGCGGCACATCAGGCCCATCGTTTTATGTTCATCCCCAAAACGTAAAAAAAGAAAACTCCTTGTGGGTCCTTACGCCGATCTCTTCCCAATACGGATGGCCTTGTCTTGCCATTTTGAGGGGTCATACGACTTGCGCTGCACGCGGTTGGTTTGAATAAGTGTCCTCTTCCGTGTTGTGCATCCTTTCACGAGAGTGGCGCCACCAGGGCAAGAATTGAAGCCTCCAGTCCAGACGCCACCGTTGCTCGTATCCTATGGAAGGCATGCGCAGTAAGTGGCCGTTGATCTGTAGGTCCAAGGCTGAGACGGGGACGTACGTAATTACAGCCGATGACATTGAATCCGTCCGGACTTTCATACTGTCGTGGAATGGGTCAGTTCATTCGCTGTAAAGATGTTCAAACCGACAAAAATCACCTCGCAATAGAGGATGTCGCCCTGCTGGAGACTGAAGTCGTTAATTGGCGTCGCAGGGGGACCAGGAGGGCAGGTGTAGGTTGGAGTACAAGGAGGCTGAGACGCCCGTGGCTCAAGAGCAGCGTCGGTGGGTCTTGCATGTGCGTATTGAAGCAAGGAACCGAAGAGGAAAGTGAGGAAAAGCATGACAACTGATCGAGCGTTCATGTGGGCAGCTGGGGGAGCGTCCTACCACACCACCCTCCCCGACATCTATAGCTTTATATATCTGCTCAAGCCTCCAGGGGCGTTCCCGAACCTGGCTTTGAAGTGGTGCCGGGTCGGCCGCCCTCCTGATAGTTATGCGAGAGGCACAAACTCTGCGAAGTATCCATTCAAAAAACATTAGGATAAGTGCCTGAAATGGGCGGCTGGCATAGCCGCACAAGCCAAAAAGGGTAAACAGGCACGGGGTCTGATCCTCAAGAGTCGCCGGTCTTGTCTGGGCATTTTCAAGATTCGTCCTTTTGCCACTCAAGGTGGTCAGCTTCAGAGCATGAAGATGCGACGGAGGTGCATCCGACCGGTGGTGTGTGGAAAATGACCTAAGATGGTAGGTCCGCTCGTCCAGGTCCGCATTGTGCAGGGTAGGGGTCCGTAGATACCGACATCATTATGCAAGGCTGAGACAGGGGATCCACGGCGGAAAGCAAGGGCCAGACGCATTCGTGTCGCTGATCAGGAAGTCTCGGTGATTCCAAAGCCGTCGGCGAAGTTCTTGCACGATGACGAATAATCAAAGAGTCAGCGCCAAGAAAACCATGCCACGAAGCGATTGTAAGGAAAGCTGAAACTAGTACTTAATCAGTAAGCCATACATGTGGTCTACACTCGGAGCGCACACTTCTTAGCAGGGTTCAGCACCGAACTTCCAGTCTTCACCCATCTCCCACCTCCTCGAACACGTCACATCAGTCCCTCCTACTAGCCATTTCCATCTGCCTGTCCCATGCCGGACAAGTTCCGCGGGCAAGATGCCATGCTCCCGCCTCCCGGACCCACCCCAACGGGCGAGGAGGCTACTCCAGTCGTACGCCTCCGGGAGCATGCCGAAGAAATCCTTGCCTTCGCATACCGTACGTTTGATTGTCTCAGGTTCCAACAGTTTCCTCGCCATGGACGGAGGTCCAAGGCGATCCGTATGAGAGAAACCACGGGCCTTGAATACGAAGTCGCCAATGTATTTGAAGCAAAAAGAACAGTGCCATCCTGCATCGCTCAACATGAATGCTTCGGATCCTGAAGGATGGCCGTTCATGCTATGCACGTAGGGAGTTTGGTCTGGCTGGAAGCGAACCGCTCGGGCTCGCCATGCAGGAGGTAGCGGAGAGAGTGATCTGTCGAAATCGTACATGTGTTGAGACATGGCTAGGTGGATTGGCGACGGGGCCGCACAAGTAGAGAGGAGTGTGAGCGCAGGGAGGGAAGGAATCTCGTCCTAGAGTGATGGGTTTCGATGTTAACGGCTGCAAAACGTAGACCAAAGCGACTTACTACGTCGCTCATTACAATGAGATCGCCTTCTTCAACGTTGCTTTCGGGGCTGGCTAACCAGGCCGTCATCGCCTGCCTCATCTCCTTCTCGATGTTAAAGGGGTCTTCTCCAGTTTGCAATTGTCGACCTTCGACGCTGCGATAGCGGATCTTATCGAGGTAGGGAATGAACCGCGTGTCCGTGGTGTTGGGTTGTAGCAAGGGTTCCAGGACGAGGGGCTTGGGCAGCCCTGTAAACGTTGACGTAGATTCAAGGATCAGGAAATGGGATACTAGGGGTGATAATTCGGCCAGGCGGACCTCTGTGACGACGAGATTGAGGTCAGTACAAATGAATATCGCGGATGAGATACACACCTAACAGGTCAACCTCAATCGAAAATATGACGGCGTCGACAACCTTTGATCTTCTTCCGCTTGGACCTTGCCAGAGGTCCCAGCCATGCCTTTGGCATGCTGCTTTATCATTCTGAGGAACTCCGGGCGAATGTAAATGAGTGATGATATTGTGAGGGATTGTGGGTTGATCATAAAGAGGGCGAAAGGAATAAGTAAGAAAATTCAGAAACTGCAAGGACGTGGATTAGACGGTGGACATGCGACGTCGATCGTGGACTGACCCAATGATGCCATCTCCACAGCCAGATGAGGAACCAAACAAAGACGATCACCAGGATGGGAACAGCCGATCGCCGTTTCGGTCGTGCCAGAAACTTGACTGTTGCAACTGCGGGTGATGGTGAGCGACTGCCAGGTCGGTGTTGATGGTGGACGGGGAGGTGTTCAGAAGCGGAACGACTTCTCAACCTGCGAGAGTTCATCGAACGGTGAAAAGAGAGGATTTAGTATTACTTGCTGCGGTCTACGTGGTACTTCAGTTACCGCGAAGCTACTGTCGCAGGTCCAATCACGGCATCTGCCTTGCCCCAAACGCCAAGTACCCCTCGCTAGGGAACGTCCCACACGATACGCTCAGCATCGCTAACAAATAACAACGAGTCAAGTCTCTTCGATTGCCTATACCAATTCGCGATGAATATAGCCTAGACGGGAAGCGTGCAGGCCAGTCGAGTCGGTGTTGGAGGCTGATTTCGACTTAGGCCAAGAGCACCCGTGAGACTTCTACTCCCAATGCTTATTTCGACCACGACCAAGCGAGACTAGTATCCGGCCCCAACAACTTATCGGAATCTGGGTAAGAACTTTTGCGCCAGATGCTGGTTCCACAAGCAGTGATGGAGCCTCCTGAGTGACGTCGCGGCTGAATGGCCTCCTGACCACGGACTTGATGTATCCAGCACAACTGGCAGGCTGTATTTCCATTCCGGTGAGCATTTTCTTCTCATATGCACTGCCAGTCATGACTCTGACTGATCCTACTATAAAGCACGTCGATTGCGCACGATTTGGCTCCCTAACTTACTCCTACCAGAATGGCCGACGAACACGTTTCCCCAGTCAATCAGTCGCCGGTTCCTCATATCACGATTAGCACACCCGCCCCACAACTCGCCAGTCCGGCCTTCTCTGCTGTTTCTACCTCTGGGTCCGTCTACTCGAAGCGTTCTGTCTCTCCCTCTTCCCCTAGGACACGTGATAAATTCCTTGCCCCTTTCAAGTCGCCATCCAGGCTCAAACTAGGTGGCGGCAATTTCGGTGATGTCGATGACTTGCCTTTGACTGAGGATGATCTTCGCGAGATATTTGAGGAAGAAGAGATCCAACGCTTCCTTGGCGCATTCCACTCGGTGAGCCTCGTTATGCACATACGCCGAATCACCGCTGATTTGCGTTACCTCAGCGTATAGGCGAAGTTGCAATTCCAAATTCCATGGAAGACACTCTGGTTCCCTCGCAGATAACGTCTCCTCCACAGAAAATTGTTATTGTCCCGCCCGATGAAGTTGAGAACGCAACCAAGGTTGGAGAAGTGCCACTGTCCACATCTGTCGAACCCGCACCAGTTTCTGTAGCCGCACAAATGCCTCGCCCTGTTCCACACTATGACCACTCTGGGTCGGAATTGGACGACTGCGACGATTCCGACTGCGACGATTCATGGGTAGCGATTGACGGGAGTACCTTACCTGATCACTCGTCCCGCCAACGCAGGCAGGAGCACCCCCCGATGTGGGCTTCCCAGACGGCAGCTTCTGTAAGGGGTAACATATAATGATGTCTTCGTCTGTTCACCTTCATTCTGCCAGATAATTGTTCCCTTCCTTCCCCGAGGTCGCGCTATTGAGGCACGAAACCGTCGAGGGGGCAAGCACATCAAGTTCAGCCTAACATCACTCAAAACCGCTGGGCAAAGGGCGTATCTGGCTACCTACCCTTTTTATGTGCCGCTGATCCAGACCCTTTGGGACACCGCTCGATGGATAGATTGGTGGAGAAGTGCGCGGTTATGTGTTGTGAGTCGAAGGCTCCATTCCGAACGTGCGTATACAACGCCGACCCCCATTCAAACTGCAGGTTTATTGGGTACTATGGTTGCACGACATGCTTCTCCCCGGATTCCTCTGGTATCTGGTATATCAACTGATCAAGCATCGCTTGCTCCCGTATCCGACATTGGAGCAGCTACAGGCACGTCGTAGGGCAGCAATGGAAGCCGAACAATTGGGTGATGCTTTGATAGATGCCTCGTCAAACGGCCATTCGGACGTGGCATCGCTTCCAACGAACATCTCAAGCGCCACTGCTAAGGCGCATATAAAAACTGTAACAACGCACCTCGGGAACATTGTCAGAGTTGCTGTTGATACCGGTCTGGATGCGGTAACCAGAAAACTCCAGAAAGACAGGGGTACAGTCGGTGCGGATGGCAAGTCGAACACGGCAGGTGACAATCGAGGCATTCAGAACCCTGATTCTACCGAAGCTGGGGACTGGAGACAACTCACCGTGCTGCTAACCGAGGAGGTTGCGGACATGCATGAGAGGGTCAAGAATATATTCTTGTGGCGAAAACCTGACTCTTCCCTAATGTATACTCTGGTGGGTGTCTCATTACACCGGGTATATGTTTGCATTAATGTTGGCCCAACAGGTCTTGACTTTTGGAGCGTTTTCAACGATGGTCATACCGGCTCGCTATCTGGCAAAGGCTACCTATGCCGCCCTTGGCATCGCTTACTGGTTTATGGTCCCCCTCGTTTGCGCCATGACCCGGAGACAACGAGCTATGTGAGTACTGCTCATCAACACTGCTCCACCGTGCTGATCGGTTGTGTAGGATCCCGCCGCCGTTTTGGGACGTCCCGACTGATGCTGAACATGCTATGGAAGTCATGGCCCGGCGACTTGCTACTGGACAGAGCATCACACCCCACAAGAACGCCTCCAAGGTATTGTCCGAAGCCTATGGGGCGCGCTCCAGAAGAGACCTGGCTATGCGATCGAAACTAAGCCTCAGCTGCACGTCACCGTCGTCATCGCGTTCTCCGGCTTCCATCTCCCTCGCTGCCGCAGCCTCTGGTCGTCATGTCGACATCGAAAAGTCACCTGAACGAACTAACGCCTCAGCTGTGCATTCAACAAACGCAACGGGCGACCTGGCAAGCTCATTATCGGCCGTGGACGCGACGCTAGGATCATCTGAGGTCTGCCTGGCTTGTTGTATTTGAGATGTATCTACTGACTATTGTATCAGATTCCCGGCGATTTCCCTGGTTCTTCGTCAGACGATCTGGTGGCAGGTCTGCCTAGAGAACCTCTTCGTATGTCCTCGCCAACCTCGTTGCCTCTCTTCAAGTCTAACTTCCCCTTAGAATTTTCCGCTCAACACAACCACCTCCCTGGAATCATCACGCTCACCGATACAGCTCTTACCTTCACACCGTTCCTGCGACACAAGCTTGCCATACATATCAATCTGGACCGAATACGCGGTGTCCGCAAAACCGGACATTTCAAGAGCCTCCATATCAGATATATCGAACCCATTCCAACGGCAAGCGATGAGGACCTGCCATTAGAGACGGTCGATAACCCGCAACCTGATGGTGGGATGAGCGGATTCGGTGAACCTCAGCCGCAGAAAGTTATTCTTATGACGGAGAAAGAAGAGAAATTCCGATGGGTCGGTCAACGTGATGAGGTATTTGCACGGATCGTGGCCACTAAAAGTCATTGGGTTCCGGTGTAACCAGGTCGTCACTGGTGCGATGTCCAGGGTATCACCATCACCGCTACTATTGGACTGTGGTCTTATACCATCTCCTCTGCTAAGCCTCTGGGTGATTTTCCACTGCTGTAACTGTTGGACATGTAGATATAGGGCCAGTACGCAATTGAGCATGTATCTATACAGAAATCCCACTACTACTGTGACATACAGACACTCGAACTTTGGTCTTGATCGTCGATGATCTTGCAGTCTTCAACCACCACATTGACACCAAACACTTTGAATCCCTCCAAATATCGCCCCAAAACGTACATACTCTGGAATTGGAGCTCCTCGAGCACGACCATGCCTCCTACCGCTCCTGGTTCGTTGAAGGGGCCCCGCGCACTAAGGAACTTCTCAATGGGCACGACAAGAGGCTCCATCAGCCGGCCATCTTCGGTGATACGGAGCTGCAGTTTCCTGAGCTTCGGAAGAAGATGGGCATGGGCAGGGTTTGTACCCGTGGAGAGTTCGTTGAGGATGACATCCAGAGACGCCAAATCCAAATAAACCCGAAGTTCGTCTAAGACAGGGAATAGTTCATTTGCGTGTGTGAGAAGGGAGAGGGGGGCAATGTTGTCAAACGGCGAATGGATGACCATTATCGTCGGAAGGTTCCGCTGGGAGGCAGGTAGCCAGCTAAAGAGAGCGTGGAACGCGTCCGTGTAAGGGACGCTGTGCTCCGAGCAATCCAAGGTGTACGATACGACGCCCTGACCGCATTTGAGCTGCAACGTCCCCATCGACACCTGGAACTCAACAACTGGTGGTCCTATCCAGCCTTGAAAGGTGGCGATGTGGTCGCGAACAGGCTGTAAGGTCGGAGCTGGCCAGCGAGAGCACTTGTGTGATACGGATAGGCATGCATGTGGTGGGAGGATGAGCCACTCCAGTAATTGGTGGGTGGCGGTTTCGGGAAGAGCGCGTAGCTCTACCTCGACGAGCTTATGCGTTCGGACGGGCTGATAGGTATGCAGGTCATTGTCTGGCATTTCGACTAGAGCAAACCAAGCCAGACGGAGACTGGAGAGGCCGGGTGACACAGACACGATGCCCAATATCTGAGATACGCTCGGACAGGTTACAAGGCTTCCAGATATGTAAAGGGAGCAAAGACCGGATAATACCGGTGATGACCATGGGATCGTGAAGAACTCGATGTTGACGTGTTGCAGGTTCGGAGCATTGTCGTTGAAGAGGGTGTCTGAGACACACACGGAGGTCGCATTAGGTGGGACGCGGATGTACAAGGAGGTCAAGAGCGGTGCAGCGCGCGTGAGGAGATCGCGAGAACGATCGAGGTACCAAGGGAAGATGTTCATCCGGATGGTGATCGATGACCACCGATGGGAGTGGGCGAGCATGTCATGCACATACGTTGGGCCCGAACTCGCCCTCGTCGAGCCGAACTGAATGTGCAAGGGTAGGTCTCGGGACCTCGAGAGAATCGTTGACATCTCGGAGGAGGAGATGATCTCATCGCTTGTATACACCCAGAAAGCAGGAGTCTCGTCGATGAATCTCCTCCAATCTGTGCATACAAGGCGGAATTGGCCGAGCTGTCGGTAGTACTCCTTAGCCCAGCAACCGATGTCTGTCACACAGAGGGCTTCGAAGAAGATATGTTGCAGGATTTCCACTGGAAGACGGGATAACGGAAGGAGAGAATTCCGGTGTTGTTTAAGGGAGATCAAGCGTCGTATTGCGGCTTGTGAGATGCGCTCCGCAACGTTGACGGCTATGTCGTGCATGGCTTCGGTCCACGTTTCGGGACGTCTACCAAGTCAGACAGCAGTGTAGCCGGGTTCATCCATCAATTCTAGGCATTCGAATTGTTGAGGATCAGCTCACTGAATATCCGATCTATCTGTGATCCTTCTCCTAGCAAGCTCACGAAAGAGGTTATCAAGCGCAGCATCGATGGTTGCAGAATCTGCGTCCATGGGAGCCACACCGGGTAGTAGGGTCAATGCTCAACACCCTGAGTTGTGGCTGTTAGTGAATGCGGGTGTTTTGAATCCTCACCACAAAGGCAGTATCAAGGCGGTATAACGGAAACATGATGCCGAGTCCCATGGTGACCAAATCGAGGTCTCCGGAGAGGTCCCTTGTTGAGGTCACACAAACCGTCTGAGCACAGAGACTGCTGCTTTTGGGTCCAGGTGTCCTAGATATGGGCAAGCATACATGGCCATGCTGAATTTGCATTGTACCTATGCATCATCTTCAGCATCAGACACCCAAGATGACCCATCTGACAAGTCGTCTGTATCCTCACCCTGTACATCCATGTTGATAGTTTGGAATGTTGGAAATACACTTTCCAAAGTCTTTTCGATGCTTTCAGCATCCAAGTTTGTCTTGACTACAGTCAAGCTGACATGGTGTAAGCTGAATGCTGGTGCTGCAGGACTGCACTGTCACAACTACACTCAAAGGACAAAGGTGTCACAGAATGGCTAAGTGTCTCCGGCAACACCTGCTTGGCGACGGTGAACTAGTTCTCAGTCGAGCTCGGCGGCGAAGTCGTGGAGAAGGTCACGGGTGGCTTCAACGGAACGGTCGTGGAGTTGGGGAAGAAGATCGTGTAGGAATAGCAGGAATTGGGCAGTGTCATGACTATGCTCAAAGGATAAAAGCAAAGGCAAAGCCAAGGCCGACGCCATGCTCACAGACACATTCTACCACTCTCTCAACCCTTTGCGCCCATCTACTGCATCCTCCAAAGTGCCCAGCGCCCTCCTAGACGCCCTAGTCGACTCTCCCATGGCTCCTCCGCGACTTGATCCCTCGTCCTCGCAGTCTAACACAATGCAGCATCTACGCTCTCACGCCTCAGGTCCCCGTGTTCGATTCTCTACCTCACCGCCCACAGTACACACTTATGACCTGCCCAGTCTCCCACAGCCCGGCGCTGAAGGCGCTCTACCCACACTCAGTTACGCTGATGCCGTCCGACTCTCCACGCCACCACGTAAGTCGGCCACCAAGGCTCGCAGTGACGCACAAGGACTACTGTTCAAACCCCGCTCAGCATTGCATCACGACACCACGCCCGGCGCTGTCCCCGCTTCCATGACGAATAGCTCCTCTGACCCACTCGGTACTCCACTGGTGTGCTCCGCTGCCCTCTTCTCCACTGAGGGGCGCTCCGCACCTTACTCATTCCCTGCCCTCTGCTCCGCCTCTGCTCCGCAACCAGGCATGACATCGCAATGACGCTCGATGACATCGTCCCGCCCCACTGTCTCCACAATGTAGTATAAGTATCGCGCTCGTAGTACTGTTGCACCCCATCTAGCAATCTCGTCATCCCTCCTCCCTTGTGCCTCTGTTTCCTCTTGTCCTGTCATCTCCCTGCCTCTACTCTGTCCTCGCTGTCTCTCTTGTCACTGTCACCATCCTCCTCTGACCCCACTTGGACACCATCCGATCCTTGTGTCATCGTTGTCCTCTTTCACTACTCCTGTCGCCTCGCACCTCCCTGTACCTCCGCTAGAGGGTACCTCTGTCTTGTCCTCTCGTATACACCTCTGTGACCTCGACCCTTTGCACTCGCAACTCGGACCCAAGCTCCACCTTGTACTGCCGCTCCATCGTCGCTCCCTCTTCTAAGTCCATACCAAGTTTACACGCCGACCCAACCAAGTTTACAACCCAACTCTACATTCCCATGCCTTAACTACACCATGAAGACTCAAGATCCTCAGTCTCCTCACTTCGCTATCCAACTTGTACTTCCTCTCATCGCCATCGACGTCCACCTCAAGCCCCTTTGGGCGTCCTTCCTCCCTTCGCCATCGTCTTCCCCGCCGTCGCACCAAGTACCCCCTCGAGCATCTACTATCCCACACCACAGCCCTAGCACCTGTGTCCGAGGCTTCGAGCCCGTTCGTGACAGGCAGCGTGGACGTGTCACGACCTCACTCAAAGGGAAAAGCCAGAGCAAGTGCGGTCCTCGGCGCTACCTTGGTAGCCGCCCAAGTAGACTCTCCCACGATTCCTTTGCGACTTGCAGCCCACTCCTCTGCGTCAAGTACAGCGCCACAACCAGTGTCCCACGGTCCAAGTCCCTGTGTTCGCCATTCTATGTCCCGACTCAAGCCCTTGCACCCCCCACGTCACTTCGCTCCGCCCAGCACCATAGGCGCTCCAATGACAAAGAGTTACGTCGAGATGCTCCGCACCCCAGGAGCAGGCTCCGCTGCCCTCCGTACTCCAAGGGAGCGCTCCCAACTCCACTCAGCTCCAACCCCACTCTCCACCATGACACATCGTACTGCTATGTCATCTGCTCCACTAAGTAGTATAAGTAGCAGCCCTGTACCGTAGCTACGATCCCCATCTAGCAACTTGTCGTCCCTCCTCTACTAGTTCCTCACTGTCCCCCATCTTCCCTTCCTGTCATCTACCTCGATTCCCCCTTGCACCTCTTACCTTGTACCTTATTCACCGTTACCCAACTCGGACTCCATCTTGTCTCTACCACGCTAGCTCTCTATACACCTTGTCACTGTTACGCTGGATCATTGCGCCCTTCACGCAGCTGTGTTCGTCCACGCTGCCCAATTCCTGCTATTCCTACACGACCTTCTTCCCCAACTCCACGACCGTTCCATCGAAGCCACCCATGACCTCCTCCGTGACTTCGCCACTGAGCTCGATCGGGAACTAGTTCGCCGTCGCCAAGCAGGTGTTGCCGGAGACACTTAGCCATTCCGTGACATGGAGTTGGGGAAGGATATTGATGAGGAAGAGTAGGAACTGGGCAGCTTGGATGAAGACAGCTGTGTGAAGTTCACATGGATCCAGTGTGGCAGGACAAGGGTGTATAGAGTACTAGCATTATAGAGACAAGATGGAGTCCAAGTGAGGTGACAGTAGAGGGCGTATAGAGTAAGGGGCACAAGAGGGAACCAAGGTAGGTAGCAGGAAGGGAGAATAGGGAACAGCAGAGGAATTAGTGAAGGGGAATGATGAGAGAAGAGGACAAGTTGCTAGATGAGGAATGTAGTGATGATGCAGGACTACTACTTATACTACTCTAGTGGAGTGGATGACATAGAGGGATGATGTGTCATAGTAGAGAGTGGGGTAGGAGCTGGGTGGTGTTGGGAGTGCTCCCTTGGAGTACAGAGGGCAGTGGGGCCTTCTCCAGAGGTGCAGAGTGCCTCGACATAACTCTTCATCATTGGAGCGCCTACAATGCCAGGTGGGATAGGATGACATAAGGGGTTTGAGGAGTTGGGCAAAACTGTAGAATGGTGAACACAGGGACTTCAAGTGTAAGATAGTAGATGTGGCATTGTATTCATCAAGGAGGTAGAGTCATCAAGTTGTGGAGGAACCATGGAAGAGTCTACTCAGGCACCTACAAATATAGTGCTGAGACCTGTGCTTGCCTTAGTCTTGCCTTTTAGGTGAGGTCATGACAGAGGCTTTCAACCATCCATGTATGCTGTGATGCCCATGAATTGTGTATGCTCAGCAAATGTTGTCAGGTCAAAATCAATGATACACACCATATCATCTGTTGAAATGAAAGGCAGGCTAAGTCTGAAAAAAATGGCCAGGTCCTTTAGACATATTTGGCTTTTCCTCCATCTTAATGAGAGGGCAAGTGGGGCCCAAGCCGAACAGACAAGGGAAGGACCTGCCAATAGTTTGTAATTGAGGAGATCAAAGATGAGAAGGAGGATTTCAGGTATTTTCAGCATGGCATGCACAACAAGGCAATGCCGTGCAAAGAACCAAGTGTTCACGGAAATCAAGACCAATAAACCCACATTACCTCAGGTGCGCATTTCCACGATATCTCTAGGTTCTCACATCAATGCCATCAGGAGTCCAGTTTTTCAATGCTTGACAAACTGAAGTGATTCCACTTATGCCCCGAAGACGCGCCATGAATAGGTTCATGGCAGCTTACCACTTCCCTGACAAGTCGACCCTGAAGCCTGATGTTTGTTTGAACACCTCAGAAAGATCAGCGACCAACCCATCATAGCATCAACCATCGACAGGAGCAATGCATACGTTTAATGCTTGCTTCATGTGCATTCATGGCAAATCCGACCGCATCAGAGGCAACCATGAACTGTCTGTTCAATCAAAGCTATTTTCCTCCCCATCCTCGCTCTTGTCATGAATCTTCCCTTTCAGATGCCCAGTCACCCATTCAATGGTCTCGGTTTTTGTCTGTTAATCGTTTTTGTCCTCGTCACTACGGCCACGACGGTCGAAGTGATTGCACTTCTGCAGCCACCTCGTCCAGGATCATTTGTGGCTTGTGATGTTACACCTCTCAAACCTGGCGAATGCATGACCAATGCGAAGTATTTTGCTGCTGGCCTGCCTCCCTTGCCCCCCACCAGTATGTTGCCTTGGTATGCTAAGCTTCACTCATTACTCAATAACACATCATTACAGGGAGGACGCGATGTACCGCACTCAGGCCGTGAGTCTCAACCATGTAAGTCGTTATATCTCTTGCCACATGTACTCAAACTCTGGTAACCAGGTCTTGCCACGTCCATTGAATAATAGGCCGGGGATTCAAATCATAGATACTGACAACATAGTGAGGGCTACCTTCACATCTGCTCAGTATCACAATGTTGCAGGCCGGACTCAAGGAGTCATCACCCAATCTGACGTGAGTCTCGTGGCATTTCTAAGCTGGACATCATTTGCCTGACACATACATGGCAGGGGGAATTCTATACAGCGTTTATGTCTTTCAGTCCTAATCATCAAATGATCGGACCTAATAACCCCACTTTTTTACAATTCATATTTCAAATGATTCAGAATCCCGATTGTGAGCTCCTTTTTGTCAGTTTGCTTGAGAGACCTTGGCCTATCTATCACATGCAACAGACTCAGCCATTGGACCTGAAGGGGTGACTGCTGTAACTGCGGAGCATGAGTTTGTTGTCTGGTGGGTTCGGTATGCTACCTGGAGGGATTGAACTAACCTACTGCTATCTATGCAAAGGAATGTTGACTTGCCATCTGGGATCCTGACTGCAACACGGTACAACTCTGATGATCCGAGCAGTGCAGTCCAACTTCCAACATACTACTGGAGTGACCAGCAACAGTCATTATTTGCCGCTTTTGAAGATAGCACCTTGCACATCCTTGTGAGTGATATTGTTCCGGTGGTGAGTAGAAACTCATCATACCAATGCACACCTTGGGCATTGTTGAACTTCCTCCCTAGACCATCCACACTGGTATCATGTCATAATAATGGCAGCAGGCCATCGTTGTCCCTGTAATGTTTACAGCTGAATTCAGAATACAAGTCCAAACAAAATTCTATGTGTGCGCGCACCCCCTCTAACTTAGAAAAGCCATATCTCAACAACCTGTGAGCCGATTGCCTTCAAACTACAACGTAATTTTTTATTAAAAAATTAGGAAAATTCCCATACATGGCATATTGTATGGTTCGCAGATTTGAGAAACCATAGTTTCCGCTGCCCTCCCACAGGTGCAGCCCACCCTACCCTGCCATTCCAACATTGCAACAACCTTCAAACACACTTCAGTATGTATATGCCTTCACTTCATAGCTTGCATGCTCCAATCTCACTGTGAGACCGAAGGTGACCATCCCTGTCATTTCTCACACCTGGACAAGTACCCCATTCCAACCTTGCCCACATGTCAGACGACACTGTTAGACAGTTACCCTTGCGTCCCTTTCCCCCTACTCAACCATTATGGACACCAAACATATTTGATACAGCAATAGAAGATGGCCTTGACCCCGACCAACCATTCAGTGCCTTTGCACCCAAAGGCAAGGAAGCAGCGAACATAATATTGCAACAGACGCCCAGACGCTCTACACTAGATCTTGAGGAGATAGAATACTCCCACAGTTGGGATCTGAAGTT
>WSTW01000169.1:0-34220 GCA_019632305.1 Tulasnella sp. 403 | reverse complement strand
CAACGCATCTTCCCCCCCATGGTCACGGGTACCGTCATCCTGCTTATCGGCGCATCGCTCATCGGCGAGTCGGGCGTGCTCAACTGGGGCGGCGGCGCCAATGACTGCCACGGCCGGCCGGACACAGGCATCTTCCGCCTCTGCCCGACGATCTTCGCGCCACGGCCGCTCCCGTGGGGCTCGCCCGAGTTCATCGGCCTCGGTTTCCTCTCCTTCGTGTCGATTATCTTGACGGAGTTGTTTGGGTCGCCGTTTTTGAAGAATGCGAGTATTATTGTGGGGTTGGTGGTTGGGTGTATCGTGGCGGGTGCGGCGGGGTATATCGATAGCTCGTCGATCCGGACGGCGCCTGCTATTACGTTCCTTTGGTAAGTCATACCAGCGACATAGTCGATTTGAGCACTCAGCCTTTCATCCAGGGTACATACGTTCAAGATTCGAGTGTACGGACCTGCTATCCTGCCAATGTTGGCAGTGTACAGTAAGCCCATCGCCCCCCACATCTACAACGTCCCAAGCTAACGGTTTCTTGATCCATAGTCTCCCTTGCTATGGAGGCCATCGGCGACATCGCCGCCAGCGCAGATGCCTCCCGCGTGGCCGTCGACGGACCCGAATTCGATTCTCGCATCCAGGGCGGCGTGTTGGCGGACGGCGTGGGCGGTTTCGTGTCTGCGCTGTTCACGAACGCACCCTTGAGTATCTTTGCACAGAACAACGGTGTCGTAAGTACGCTCGCACCAACCCGAGTCGTCCTCTGAACAACGAATTCGACCTAGATTGTCATCACGCGGTGTGCGAATAGGACGGCAGGGCGGTTCTGCTGCGCGTTCTTGATTCTGTTTGGGGTTATAGGCAAGGTCTCGGGTGTCTTTTTGGCGAGTGAGTGTGGTTGTATTGGCCAGCTTCTGCCTTTGTGCTGAGCATCGCGATGACAGTTCCCAACCCTGTCCTGGGTGGCGTGACGACATTCCTATTCGCGAGCGTGATGACGAGTGGTATTAGAGTCTTGACGTACCTCAAGGCAAGATTCCCTTGGACTGTCTTTCCTACCGGGTACTAACATATTTGGGTACAATTAGTGGAACCGAAGAGATCGCTTTATCTTGGCCGCTGCATTGTCGTTTGGCGTCGGAGAGTGAGTATGCCGCACTCTCGTATCTTTTACCGCCCACTCATGGCATGTTTAGTCTTCTCGTCCCTGATTGGTTCGGGCACCTGTTCGATGGCGTCAAGAATCCGAGCTCTGGCCTGCAGGGCTTCTTAGACTCTATCACCATTGTACTCGAGACACCTTGTACGCGCGTTTCCCTTCCCTCCTCGCAAAGTGTTGAACTCAGACTGTCAAAACTAGTCCTCGCTGCCGGCATCGTTGCCGTCCTTCTCAACTCTATTATCCCGCATGAGAAGCCCCAGGCGTCCAATATTGTAGAACACCCCGACGCGGACGCCGATCCGGAGGCAGGTGCGGGCGCAGGAGACCGAGAACACGACTCGGCTGAGGACGAAAAGTCTGTCAGGAAGATGGCGCACTGAATATCCCCTTAGACTCCACCTTGGTTACTTCTTCCATGACGCCCCTTTCTACCAGTGATTACGATGTCTGCATGCTGTATAAATACCTTCTCAGGTCCAAGTATGATTTCAATCCAACTTACTCCAGAACGAAATGAGCGGTTGGTGGTTGTTTGCTCTGGGCGATGCTGAGCGACAAAGGGTGCTTCGATAAAACCAAGACTCGGCGAAGAGGAAACGTGGCCTTGTCGTGATACCGTCGATCCAGATCACAAGCGACGGTGGCTGCGCTGTCCAACCTACCATATCGAGCCTTAGCGCGTCTACATCTTTTGTTTGACCCATCATTTTAGTGTTTCAGGGAAATCGTCGGCAGTGCCTGGTCTGCCTGCAGGCAACAACGTGCTACCGCCTCAAAAAAACAATGCATTTTTTTCTGTTGATCGTTGGAGGCTGGGAGGTGATGATGTGATGGGAGGTCGAGGATTAGGCGGGGAGGCCGTTCGACGGACAAGTAGAGTTGGGAATGGTCGGATGTTTTCCGGAGGAGAAAAACTTTCAAGACGGGAATTGATTGACAGAAGACAGGCGGGAATAGTGCGAGCGTTTTGGACTCGTTTGGGTAGGGGAAATTAAACGACGAGCTCGATCCTAGGACTCGGAGGTCGAGATGCTTGCAGGGAATCGTGAAACGTGCAGAGAGCGGGTCAATCACGTTGATTTCCTGCAACAGACATAAAAGGGAGACAGTTATATGAAGATCTGTGGAGAACGCGTGTGTTCTGCATCGCACAAAATGTTGATGTTCTGACCTAGGCGCGACGCGTACGGGATTCATGGCCTCGTTATCGTTGGTGTGACGACTTTAGCCAAACATCTCCATCGCCAGCCTTCGTGAAGTGATCAACGGCCTTCTGGGGGTGTCTGGCTGGTCGCCTGGGCAAGACGGGTATTTTCGCGACGGAGATCTTTGATCACGCCCTGGGAGATCCACCATGGAAGATACAGTAGGTCCAGCAGATGTAGTGCGGAGAATCATTTCGTCAAATAGGACAGGATAGACAAGGATCAGCCGTCGGAACAATATTGATGGGTTGATAGATGTGTTATTTGATCAAGCCGAAAGGCCTTTGGCGTTGGAGACAGCCGACTCACCGCCAATGCTTCCGGATTCGCGCCACCTTCAATCATCTTGACGCATGTGGCCAATGTCTCTCTGTCCAGTTGTGTGTTTAGCAGCTGGGAGAGATCGTGCAGGACTGTTGGGTAGGGTGTTGATTAATGTGAACGAGGATCGGCGGGACGGCCGGAATTGACTGACTATTCAGCGTTTCAGATGGTGCTGGGCGATTAGAAGACATCACGTCGCTCTCTCTGCGTTACGGGGTGAGATGGTGGTAATGGTAGGACGCGTCTGGTGGTTGTTGGTCCCGTGACTCGAGAACCGCGGGAGAAATCTACTCCAAAGGACTTTTGTGCCTGACGTAGCGTTTTCAACCAGCCGTTGGGTATCGCTCCCCTTGAATTCTCCATTAGTTCGTAAAATGTCGCAGCAACAACCTTCGCAACCTCAGCCACCCGCTCAGCCCGCCCCTCTCCCTCCGCAATCATCTCGCCAACCTCCTCAACATCTGCCCTTTCCACAACGACAGACTCCCGGGCCATTGCCCCCACCACCTTCTAGACAGTCTCAAAGCCAACCCCAAGGTCCTTATCCGCCACCTCCCCCTACTCATCAGAACCAACCCCAGTACCAACCGTTTCCCCAGCAGCTCTATCCACCCATCTCGACATCTGGTCAGGGACCACTCATGCCAATGCCTCCAATGCCTCACCCGGACGACCCACAACATCACGCATATGCGCAACAGCAAATACAGCAACAGTCTCTGCCTCATGGACTTTCGCAAGGAAACGCTTATGGGGATAGAGTGCCAGGCTACGGACAGTACTCGTTACCTCCTCAATCCATGTCTGGTCAAGGACATCCAAACGACCGAGTGAAAATCATCAGAGCGAGTGTTGCTGGTGGTCCACGGCGGGACTCTATGGACTCGGACAATATCAGTGTTCTTGCGAATGGTGTGTCGAGGAGAGACCGACGAAGAAAGCTTATGGCACGGGATCCGTATAGAGACAGGTGAGCGTGAGCGGACCGTTTGTTCCTTTGACTGACCAAGTTGACTGTAGATTGTATGGGGATACACGAGACCAACTGAACGTTACGGCGCGTATACTATTAGCGAATCCCGCGGATTCGGGCTCCTATGCCCTCAAACTCTATCCTTATTCACTGGAACGTGCAGCGTTGTTGTCACAAATTGAAATGGAAGAAAGTTGGTCGTTGGAAAGCGCGCAAAACATGCACGATGAAGAGAAATCCAAGGTAGAAGACGAGTGGAAGAAGGGGAAGGAGCGGATTCGAGAACGGCTGCTGGAAGGGTTGGAGGAGCGGAGGAAGAAAGCTCGGGACGAGATGGCGAGTGACGGAGTGCTGGCTGGTAAGTTGGGATGCAACGAGGCTTCGGGGAATGTTGTTGACAACAACGATTGAATAGACGCGCCGGCATTCGAACAACCGGCGGCCACGAGATCGTCGAATAAACACAACAAACCGCCGCCATTCACGCTCGCAGCGCCTCATCCATTTGGAGCGGCTGGGGAAGAGATGGTGTCTCCGTTCCCGCTGCCGCTGACGGCGTACGCGGGGGGTACGGGCGCATGGGGTGCGAATGGACGCAAACGGCCGAAGGGGGTTGGGCCGTCTGGAGGGCTAGCGCTGGGAAAGGCGATTGCAGCACTGGCGGGGCTGAAGGAGAGTGAAATTGAAGCGGATCTGGGGGAGGTGCGAAAGGCGGTCAAGAGGAAGCGACGAGCTGGACAGGGAATCGCTGCTGGGCAGTATCGAGACTAGTACTATGTCGAATAGAGACAATAGGTAGGTACGAGCGGAGATTGAAATCGCTTGGCTGGAGTTTGTTTCTTTGCTCTTGCCCACTCTGCGTCCGGTCCCAAAAGGCCACCGATGCTCGCTAGCCCCCGTCCATCGTCACCGACAGCATCAGAGCCCTCAGACCACCGTCGACACCTTACAGGAGGGGCAGAGCCCCCCTCGCCGACGTCCCTTGCATTGGCCTCGCTCAACATGACCCGCGACGACCTCGCACGCCACACAGACCAGATGCGCTGCTTTCTGAACACCGCTGCTCCCTCCCTTCACGTTCTCAGTCACGAAGCCCGTCAACATCGCTCTACAGAGACCGACAACGTCTCATCCCGTTTCTCATCTCCTTCATCTGCCGTTATGGTCAAATCTGAAACCGTGGACCCCGGGATGATGGGAGTTTCCTCTACGACGTCCTCCCGACCCTCCATGGACGCTGTCCTCGAGCGGAACGAGAAGCGCCGCAAGGACTCGAGGAGGGACAGGAGACAATCAGGTATGCTCTCTGATGCCTCCAATCCTCCAGGGACCGGTGCGGACTCTCCGTCCACTACGGCCACGACTCCCTCTAACCTCGTCCTCTCTCCCCCAGCCCGCACCCCGACGACGGATCCTCTGGACGCGTCCAGGCCATCCTCAGCTTGCTCATCTCTCGCGTACCAACAGGTAGGCACCTTTCTTGCTTGGCTCTGCACGCGTCGAATGCCGCTGTTGATCTTGCTTTATTTCCTTGTCCCCTTTATCTTTCACCTCGTTTTCTGCGCCCCGCCTCGTTCTGGGATTGCCCATCAGGACGTGTTTTATTCTCGCCCAGCCTCGGTTGCTCCCAGTTCCTCTCTCAGTCATCCCTCCTTGCGTCGTTCTCAATCCACTTCATCGCAATTTTCTGTCCCCCGCGGAGATGACGTCGGAGATCATGCCTCTGAGGAACTCTCCGCGTCTGCAGATGCTATCTTGGGGTTCGATCAGCAGCAACCGCAACTGCAACAAAAGCACCGTACGATCACTGATTATGCGTCCAGGGCCGGTTCCAGCTTCTCCACTCACTCCGCATCTGTCACAGCAGCCTACGACACGACGACCGCACCCACGAACCAGACGAGCATGACGCCTTCAAAACGAAACGATAACTTCAACACGCCGCTCCCTCCTCTCCAGCTGGCTCTCCCATGTTCGTCTAGTATCCTTCCTTCGTCTTCCCCAGTGTATCCCTATCGCAGCTCTTCCCCCGCCGGGCCACGCACTCCCCACCGTCCCCACCATTTGAAGCCGCTTCTCGCCTCTGCTCCTTCCCGGCCACCTAACGCTGTCGCGTCCTCCTCCCCTGCACCCATGCCTGTCTCGTCACCTCCCGCAGATGGTTCACCGACGAGTTCCTCTCCCCTTCCTTTCCGTCTCCCTCCTGGCCCGCGCTTGACGTCCAAGCCTCACTACTCCTACGCCGCCTTGATTGGCCAGGCGCTCATGTCATCCCCTACCAAACGACTCTCATTAAACCAAATATACACATGGATCTCGCTCGCTTATCCGTACTTCAAACGCGGCGAAGCGGGCTGGCAAAACAGCATCAGGCATAACCTGAGCCTGAACGGATGCTTTATCAAAATCAAACGGGAAGATGGCGAGAAGGGAAAGGGTAGTTGGTGGGCCATCCGTGAGGGTGATGAGCCTTGCTTTGCTGGAGGCGGTTTTCAGAGGCAAGGTCGTGCCAACGGTCGCAAACGAAAGGGCAAGGCAGACAAGGACCAAGATATCAAAATGCAGGACGTCGAGGACGATGGCACCGGTGACGGTCTTGAAGACGACGGCGCTTCCCCGAAGAAGAAAAAGAAAATTGCTGTGAATACAGCCCCCCGTGATCCCGCCTCAAGCATTCCCAGGACCGCACCCGGATACTCTAGGTCTAATTCGACATCGACGACTGCCACCTCTGTCCATACGCATGCCTCAAGCACCTCTTATGATTCCACATCGTCTTACGCCGCCAATGGTTATGGACTGCCCGTCTTTTACCCGAATCCCTACAACGGGGCTTCTCTTCCCTACGTTACAGGTTTGCCTCCCCTGAGGGTCCGTACACCTTCAGACTTGTCCCGACCTCGACAAAGCGCTCATGCGTCCCCGCGTTCTGACGTTTCCGCACGCGGACAGCAAACAGCTGAACAGGCCCTGCAACGGTCCTCCCTGCGCCAGCCGACCTCAACACACGTACGAACGCATGCCAGCGCTGGTTATCCCCTCCGACCGGCGGCCTATGGTATTCCTTCCAGTCCGTTGGCTGGAAAACGCGCGCCGAGCTCTGCGACTACGGAAGACGAGGCCGAAGCCGAGAGTGATGACGAAGACCGCGAGGAGGCGTCGCAGACGTCTCTCAGTGCTCACGTTCTAGCAGATAGGACGGATCCCGACTCCGCTAAGGAAGGTGATGATGAGCTCATGACGGAGGATGACAATGAGGCCGTTCCTCACCAGCCGAGCTTTGCCCAACCTGCACCTCTTCGGCTCGACGCTCCCTTCACGTTGAACGGTGGAAGCTCTGCTTCGTCTACCGCACAGGGTTCTTCGACCCGTGATTCCATGAGTTCGACGCTGTCCACGTCGTCGGAGCCGCCTAGTTTGCAACCTGGATTTACGTTTGTGCCCACGTCGAAGGACTCTGAGTCCAAATCAACGACGAAAGTTGATTCTGATGACGTCAACGAGTCTGAAGATCGCGGGAGACACGCGCTCCGTGTTAGTGACGAGGTAAGTTCAGGCTGTGTACGATGCAAAAGTTGTCGCTAATATGTTTCGCCGTGGTCTGCAGGATCCAATGCACAAGTTCTTCTCGTCTTCTCCCATCCCCCATTCCCATTCACGCACCCGTGCTCCGTCGAGTCGACTTCCTTCCGCTCGGCCCGGGGCGAATGCTTCGGGAGGGACCGATTTGTTATCTCGCGTACTCGAGTCGAAAGCTTTGAAGCGATCAGGACATGGGCACCAGTCTTCCAATTCCGGCTCGTCGACCTCCAACTTCCAGTTCCCTCGTCCTACGACACCGGTCAAAGACCTCCGACCGTCCACGCCTCCGCCTTTCCGTTATAAACTTGACAAGCCTGGTCGGCAAGACGGAGATGACGATGACAAGCTATTGAAAAATATGGATCCGAGTGTCGCTGCAGCCGTGACTGCCCTTACCTCGTTGTCACCCATGCGCACGCCCGTGTCCCACGCCGCTTTCCACATGTCGCCCGCTCCGCCGCCTTCATCCGACCTAACGCACTACAAGCATTCTCTAGGCCCTCCGACCTCGCCTTTCCGGACTCCGGCGAGGTCGTCGACCACTGGCGGCGGCAGAGCGTTCGAGTTTTACGACTTCCTCAACGACGGAGGCGCGTCGGGTGGAAACTTTGCGGACGATATGGACAAGGCCTTTGGCGGTGGTTCTGGAAGTGCCAGGGCTATGCCTAGTCTCCTCGGACCCGGTGGACTTCCAAGGACACCTGCGACGCCGATCACTGGAGGCTTGTTTGGGTCAGCGTCCCTCTATCAGAGTCCCAGCTTACCGAGTCCCGGGTGGAGAAGATATTAGTGGACCGCCGTCCATCACTACGCTGGGTTTCATCTGCAATGCCCCCATAATGTTTTGTTACACGTCCTTGTCCCACGTCTGATGCTCCTTCTGTTCGGCTATCGGCCGGCCATCCTCTCACCTATCGTTCTTCCGTCCGCGTCCTGTTCCCTGTTCTCGTTTCCCGTGTATCTCCTTTGTCTGACCCTTGCCTTTCCATCACGCCTCCCCCGTTCATTTCCACCTCTATCGCCGGTCTCGATTGGGTTGGGTTGTCATTTATCTCGGGAGCTCTGCCCTCCCTTCCACCGCTCCCTACCATGTGTCTCTCTTCCTTTCCCTTGTCACCGCTGGCCGTTTGCCGTGCGTCTCTCCCTTCACACCCGTCCGTGGCGTTTCGCTTGGTTGCTGAAAAAATTAAAAGAATCAGATCGTCTTTATTAAATTGTAACACGGTTATCACACATGCATCGTCAGCGCTTTTTCCTTTTCCTTGCCCGGTGCTTCTCTCTCTTGATCTCTCGAACGCTTGGGATGTTCGACTAGCCTCCCCCTTTCTAGCGCTGCCTTATGCAAAAGATAGGTTGTCCAAGTAATTGCTTTCCTACACTTGTTTCGTGTATATTTGTCTTTCTGAATACTATGGTTTTTCTGATTGAATTGTGAGGAGTGGGGAGTGTGTGTATAGTTTGCGAGTAGCACAGTGCACATGTGTATACAAAGAATGGAAAAGCGGGGGAAGCGAAAAAACGTCAGTGATACGAGAACAACAAATCCGAAATTTATATGCATGGGAGGCGTTTCGTGGAGCAGTGTCACTCCATCCTATTCCAGTTCCTCAGCGCGGAAGACGCCGCGTTTGGGTGTAGCACGCTCGAGCCCATCATCGCCTCTGAACGCCCAGAGGCGACAGTGGACATCGTAGCCGATCTCTCGTCCGATCTCCCGCGATCCCAGACTTGCGGACCTTGTCTTGAGGTGTTGGGTGTGTCTTGAGGGTAACCTAAAAATACGTCGGAGCGATTGCGCCCACCGCTAGAAGATGACGGGGCGGAATACGCCGACGGGGGAACCTGTTGGCTTGCGAGCCCGATGCGAGGATCTATAAATTTACCAACTGGGGGTTGTGGATTTGGGGCTTGTGGGACTACTTGCGACGGCGGGCTAAAAGTGTGCGTTTGAGTTTCACGATCTGTAAAACGAGAGACGTCCCTTTTTCACGAGTGCATCAATTTGTCTCAGATACGTGCCATAGGGTGAAGAATGAAATGAACTCACCGTGCTGTGGGAGCGTATACCGGGGGGTATGGAGAAAAACGCTGTCTTGTGGGTGAGCTACTAGAAAAGGTAGAAGAAGGAAGGGGGATCATGTTGGACGTGCTACTACCAGCTACCTCCACAAGCGTTTCATCGCGTGCTCTTGGCGCTGTCCGAGGACCTATAAGTGGGTAAGGCGAGAAGCTACTCCTGGGGTCGTTCTGTCTCGACATGGATCAACATTCACCCCGGGCGGCAAAAATGGCTCGTGCTCACCCTTTCGGTCCGCGATGATACTTTGACCGACGGGCGACTTGGTTCGGGTTTCGCCTTCAGCGCCGGCAACAACACCCTCGGACGGGGATTCTCTGCATCTGTGTAATGACGAACGTCAGTCCATTCTTCAATCTGGGCGGATAGGAAGAAAAGGCCGAGTACCCACCTTGACGACCTTCACAGCTTGTTCTGCGATGCCCCTTGCGGGGCTGGCCACAGCATCTTGAATGCTTGGGCTGTGACATGTGGTTGATGAGAATGAATTCAATCAGCGAGGAACGTAACTCGCACCCGCGTGATGGTCGCGCGGCGTCACGGTGTGACAACGCGATCTCCGTTATAATCACACTAACGAACAGCTAGCATTCCTATCCTAGTTTCGACACGAGAGTCTCCAGCAGCCTCTTAATCCTTAAATTTCAATCCTCAGGCTTTTCTGGCCTTCCCTTCAGTCCTGATGGATTCGTTACATCAACATTACCACCGTGACCAAGTCCCTCATCCTCGATCTTCGTAACCGTTTGAGGTTCGAGATGATGTATATGATAACTCAGTCTTCTGTCGATATTTTCCAGCTGACTCATGGGCATGGGAGAGTTTACGCTTTCCAACCCAGAGAAAAGGCCCGCGCGGATGAGCGGGGCCACAGCAGGGTACGCAGATTGCGTGCGCCGGCGGATGAGCGCCCAGCGTTCCCACCTGCTTCCGATGGTTTCATCCTCTTGTGACGTGAAGTCGAGATGCGACGTGAAGAAGGGCGTCGTAGCTGATGGCGTTCGAGGTGGAAAGTTGAAATCCGCGCTGCGAGCCACAGCCTTCCCCGAAGTCGCTCACCGCATTCTGTGTCATCACCAAAGACGATGGGATGGAATATCTGCCCCAGTTGACCAGGTGGTACGGCTGTTGATAGCCCAAGGGGGATAAGGAGGGTCGTAGACGGCCGACCGTTGTTGCCATTCTGCTTCGAGACTTGCGAGCCAAGTGCTACGACGACTGCTGGCATCGTACACGTTTGGTAAGGCCTCCGTATTGCTCTCTGCCACGCCGGCTTCATCCGATGAGGAATCTCTTGCACCGTATGCCTGCGGGATGCCTCCTGGCTCGCGCGTTTGCTTTCAACTTCTTCCGCTGGCTCCTCCTCGAGATCGAATATCTATTGCATCAATAGTTCATGGCCCGATCCTGTTAGAGTTTCCGCAATCACTACAAATCCGGACATGTTAGAGAAGCTCGCACCAGACTGGTTCATGCCTCCTTAGGCAACGGAAGCGCTTCGGAATCTTTTCGAACGCTGCCTCGATCATGCTGGAGGCCATGCACCATCGTGATTTCATGGATCATCATCTGGCTCTCGCTAAATTAGCAGTGGCATCGGCTACGGCACGGTTGCCAATTTACTAGGTCGCAATGCAGGTCAATATCGGGAATGAGACGACCGGGCCTGATCATGAACACGTTCACTTTATGGATCCAGCGGCGGTTGAGGATATAACTCAGCGTATCTGATAACCATGGCTTTCAAGATAATTGGCGTTTAAACCAGTCTAATGGCAGCAACGTTAGATAAGCACGCGGCCGCCCGTCCACCGCGCACCCCTGTCGCAATGTTCGAACAGAATCTCCATCATGAACTGCGTAGTTTCGCGAATGGTTTTGATGGAGTAGGACCTTCTATTCAAATATCGACGGGGACGAGAGATCTGCAAACCCAGATCCCTCTCGCCCTGCGCACCGCAATAGGCACACTTCGTTTTCGCTTTCCCACCCTCTTCTCCCTCGCGATTCTCATTTTCTTTCATCTTGATATATATATGGACTCTCAAATTTTCGCGCGATCCGTTTACCGCGTTGATCAATCTAGCTCTCTGTACATGTCTAAGCTGCTGCTACCCTTTTATGTCATACGGACTATTTATTTATTTATTTTCGCTTTTCGTACCTTTCTATCTAACGGACTTAGTTGCTGCCACTTCTGTATGTGATCACCTGGTTCGGTTCTCCTCGGACTCGCCTGCCATCCTTTCGCTCTAGGACTCGCCTGCCCCCATTTCGCTCTTATTCACTCAATTATTATCGCCCTCGGGCGGATGACTGCTAAACGAAGTGCAAACCCTACGTGCGACCATTAGACCGTTTCAACGCTAGGCTCGGACATATCGCCCATCAGGCTCCACGCATGAACTCTGTGAACTTAGATCTACACCTCACCAACTTCCAAGAACATTCCCGAATCTGAATCGACGAAACTGGTCAAGCCAAAACCAAAACCTTTCGTACTAGTACGTGTTGAATTCTTCAACTACCCTATGTCGATCTCGCCCTTCCAAGTCGAGTTGAGTTCAAGGAGCCCGCCTAACTAATACCTTGGACAAACGATATCGCTCTCATGTGTGATCCGACATGTCCCTATATGTAACGGTTGAAACGGACACATAGCAGCAGGGCGGCGAGCACTAGTGCCGTGACTCCAATGGTGTTGGCGTAGGCCCAACGAGTGATCCCGAACGTCGGGATCGAGTCAGTCCGTGATACTAATTCGAACACACACTCGGGAATAGGTAAGCACAGCATAACTTGTGTCGTGTTGAAATGCCGGCCTAAGCCTTCAAAAAAGGCTGAAAGGCGCGCGCGGGCTCGGGCAGATTACGTACTCGCCGCACGCTCGCCTCACCCTCTTGCTTCTTGACTGCATCCCTTCGTCTTCTCAGTCCGATACTTCAATGGATACCACTGACGTAGCAACCTTAGAGGGTGAAATCGTATGCCCAACCTCACTTTTCCGTTATCGCCCGAACTTATCTTCACTCCTCGAAAGGCCGCCGCACGCATCTCCTGGCAACAATTCGCTGTCAAACCCGCTCGCGTTCGAATTTCGAGCAAGCAGTCCGAGGTGGGATGGGGAGGATACTCGACGGTCCATCGTGCAACTCTTGGGAAGCGTTGGAGGTGGTGGGTGAAGCTGCCTATCGCGATCAAAAAGCTGTCCGTTCCGGAGGATCGTGAGGGAAGACTTCGTGTCGCTTCGGTATGTCGCTTCTACCTTTTGTCCAAATAAAAGATAACACGCTTCCGTTGCGACAGGAGTTGTTACAAGAATTGAAAATATGGGCACCGTTGAACCACCCCAACATCGTCGCTTTTCGCGGCTTCCACATCAGCCAGGATTTAAAGGAGATGTGGTTGATATCAGACCTGGCTACAAATGGCAACCTCTTCACGTATTTGGAGACAGGGGATCATCCTTTAGGCGAGCGACTCGCACTGGTTCGTAATTTCCATTTGTGGGTCTGTCGAAAATTTGACCGCTGCCCATGGGTGTTAGGCCAAGGATACGGCGGACGGACTCAACTACTTGCACAGTCGTACCCCTCCTATCTGCCACGGTGACATCAAGTCGGTGAGTGTTTTGTTCGTCTCATTGGCTCATACGTTAATCTTGGTTGTGCATAATGTCAGCTCAACATTCTCGTTGGGGCTAAGGGACGGGGTCTGATATGTGATTTCGGAATGGCCAACGAGAATGAGCCTGCACCGTCACTGGGTGAGAGTACAGGAAAGCTACGCATTGGAGGGACAACGAGGTACTCGAGCCCCGAACTTTTTGATGAAGAGAATCGCCCCACAATAGCATCTGACGTATGGTCGTGGGGCTGTCTATGTCACGAGGTACGCTCTGCAGCCATTCTCTGATATGGCATGTCGATCCACCGTTCTTTTGTAGATCGTCACGAGCCTAGGTCCTTATCATGACGTAGCCATGGAGGCCCAAGTAATTCATCGCATATCTGCTCGAGTCCTCCCTGCCACTTTGGACCAGACCGATTGCCCCGATACAACTCGAGATCTACTCAGGCGCTGCTGGCGATTTGACCCGCGCCAACGACCGATGATGTCGGAATGTCTCGAGGTCCTTCGTGGTAGGCTACATACCTATACCTACCTCTTTTGCTCTAAAACGTCACTATATATACTAGGTGCTATCATCCAACATTGTCGTAAGGGACCAAGCACGCAACCCAAGGAAGGTCAGAATACAGATGTGAACTTCGATCGACTCGAAAAGGAACTGGTACGTGTATAACTTGTTCATGTCATCTCTCAAATTAACCTTCTCCAGAACGAGGCGCTTGAGTTACTGAAGGACTATAACGTTGACCCATCCACCGTTACATTTCCACCGTCCGGTGGCGTTGTGGGGAAGGGCGGCTACGGGGTTGTCGTCCAAGCAACAATGACACGAGAAGGGAGCACCGAGGAACCCGTCGCCGTCAAGAAGCTTCGAGCTAATGGAGGTAGGGAGCGGCGTCTACACATGGTGATCGTCAGTAAATCCCTATACACGCGACGATCAATCCTTGACAAACACCCACACCTGTAGGCGGTCATCCGGGAATTGAAAGTGTCTGCCGAGCTTAGCCACCCAAATGTCCTCCCCTTTCTTGGGTTTCATGTTACTCCAAGCCTCGACGAAGCCTGGTTAATCTCTCCGCTCATCCCGAATGGAGATCTCAGTCTTTTCATACAACAGTCGACGCTAAGTAGTGAGGAGCGGATGGAACTGGTGATATCTCTCTCTCTATGCGACTTATGGCGCTTGAATGACCGAGTTGTTAGGCTTTGGATACCGCAAGAGGTTTGGAATACCTTCACGGTCTTACTATCTGCCATGGTGATATCAAATCCGTGTGTTTTCCTCAACCGCCCCCGTCTTCTGCCGCTGATCATTCCGGTTCAGTCGAATGTATTAGTTAAAGGAGATAAGCGAGCCGTTCTTTGCGATTTTGGGCTCGCAAAATCGATGGAGAGTATGCCGACTGGTCTCACAACGACCACCTTTAACGAGGGTGGGACGCTGGCATACGAGAGTCCAGAACTCATTCTTGGACAGTCTCGTCGGTCGTTCGACAGCGATGTTTGGGCGTGGGGGTGCCTGTTGCATGAGGTATGTATTCCCGGGGTAACGTCACAGTGCCGTGTACTTACACCTTCTCGGTCAAGATATTCAGCAGAAAACCTCCGTACCACTGGGGTACTAACCCTGGTGCTATTATCAAGTGGATCACCACGGACATACCCCCCGGAGTCCTTGCTGAAGGCATGTTCCCCCCTTTTGTCCGGCAGCTACTTATCTTTTGTTGGCAATCTAACGCGCCAAAGCGTCCTACGATGAAACAGTGTTTGGGTGTATTGTCTGGTTGGTTCCTATTCCACTACGTATACTGCAATCCTCTCAGAATGTATCTCTGTTGCAGGGGACGAGGGTGCATGGCAATTACCGGATACTGAGTCTGACCGACTAGAGAGAAGCATGGTGAGTGGCCAATATATTTTCAATCTACCCTGGTGTTTGACCACAATTGGCAGAGGATGAGGCTAATGTGGACAGAGCTGAATTTCCGGAAGGATGTCACTCTCGGCTCGGGTGTTCATGGTGTAGTATATAATGGCACCATGACGAAACAAGGCTCTGGTGCAGCTATCAAAGTCGCTGTCAAAGGCTTGCCTTCCACCGACCCGGAGGAGGCGCGTGAACGCCTCTTTTCCGTGCGTAACTACCGATACAGCCCCACCCCCTATCTGACCCAGGATTCAGGAAATCAGGGACATTGCAGCTGATTGGGACGCTTTACGACACCCAAGTATCCTTCCGTTTCTGGGATTCTCGATTAATCCGTCACGGGATCCCGAGGTTTTACTGGCCTCGCCGCTTGTCGTCGGTGGCAACTTGGGCGAGTACCTGAAAAGCATGCCACTGAGCTACAAGAAAAAAATGGAGCTGGTTCGTTGGTACCCATTCCGCTGCAGCTGGTGCTAATCCGCGTACAGGCCAGGGGTGTAGCAGAGGCACTGTTATATCTCCACACCCGTGATCCGCCTCTGACCCACGGAAACCTACATTCTGTGGGCCAGTCCATTCAATTACATACCGACGTTGTGCTCATTACTCTCTTAGCGGAACATACTGATGAATAACAAGGGGCATCCTGTGTTGAGTGATTGTGGCTTTGCCGGAATGATGGATAGGACCGGCATCAAGCCCATATCTCCTAGCGATGCGGAGTCAATGTCTTCCCGATACTGGAGCCCAGATGTCAAAACCGGGGCGATCCGAGGTGTTCGGGATGACGTGTGGTCTTGGGGCTGTATCCTGCTGGAGGTGAGCATTTGCGCGTTCAAAGTTCTGTGTAACGTGTTGCTTAATTCATAAAAACAGATTGTCACTGGTCGAATTCCGTATGACGGCGTTGAGTCTGCACCTGCTCTTGTGGATAACCTGAATTGCCCGCCACGCATTCAGAATCTACTGGGCCTGTGTTGGAAGAAAGACCAAAAGCTACGACCAACAGTCAGTGAGATCATCGCTATCCTAGACGGCCGGCCATTCCGGTACGAGAATGTTTGCAAGATACAAGTCCGCACCCAGAGGTAAGCTATAACTCAGTCCCACCGTCATCGAGAAAACTGGCCACCTCCGATTGCCTGGGTTCGACAGCGATCGTCCCCTTTCCCGGTCCGAGTCCGTTCGGGCATATCGGAGACCGAACTCTTTTCTGATGCGTGCACAAGATCCAATCAACTTACTCGTGTCTATGAATGATATAGAGCAGTGGAAAGCTGGAAACTATCACAAGACGGAACAAGATTGGCAATCGCATACCGTTCTCGGGTGGATGTGCATAGTACCGAAGATGGGAAGCGGTTACTGTGCGATATCCCTCTCTCCTCCTCTTTTTCTTGAGCTGATGACCACCGAAGGACCCTGAACCTGCCCAATGGATGCGGAGAGCCAGTCCGCCTGAGATTCAGCCGTTCTTGGAAACATTTCGTCGTGGGTACCTCTAAACACCTTCTCGTACGTTCCCAATATCGGTTGTCGGGCATTTACTGACAGTACGTTCGCAGGTTTTTAATCTCAAGGAGGGCAAAAATCTCCATTACATTTCGAGAGAATATGGTTGGGTGAACGACGTTGATGTCTCTTGGGACGACGCCCTGGTCGCTTGTGCGGTGGCGTCGGATAGTACCATCCGCCTGTCTTATCTCGCGGACGTCCAGAGAGGGCATCGAGTCATCGTTCTCCCCAAGCAGGCTACTCATGTCGCGTTATCTCCAACACCAAACATAATCGCCGTGAGCTTGATCGACGGTGGTCTACAGATCTTCAACGTGCATACAGGTGGACGTCTCGCAGTACTTGGCGGAAAAACTAGGCCGACGATACATTCACTTTCCTTCTCACCTGACTGGTTGCTGGAGGCTGGTGACGCAGGTGTCCAGATATGGGATACCAGAATATTCAACAAACCGAACCTGACTCCGACATCGAAGTTCCATTCGGACAAATCGGTGGGTCCAACTTTCTCCTTGTTTGATATTCGACACTTTGCTTAGTAGAACTGTTACTAGGTCCGTGCCATCTCAGTTTCTCCCTATGATGGTAATGGCCCCGTTGCGCTCATAGATGGTAGTCGTAATGTCCACGTCTACATGAAGTATCTTGACGAATCTGACGTGAGTTATACGGTTGGGAACCTACCGACAAGTAAGTTGGACTTCGGTTACTTGGAATGTTGTCCTGACACTGCTTGACTTCTCAGATATGGATGTTGCGGATGTCGGAGTATCCACCAACTGTTCAGGGACTGTCCTCGCCTCGCCTCGAGATCTGAGCAACGTGCTGATCTGTGAGTTGGAATCACCTCGCCTCCTAAATGTATGCCTCAATTCCGCATCTTTTGCAGACAGATTTGGGTCGTACGATTCCCCTGGGACGTACCGAATCGACCGTGGGGAGTCGTAGGAAGATAGGGTCAGCCTATAAATACCCGGGGGTTGGGCTTACAGTGCAGCGCCGCGTTCTCGACAGTATATGCCAATTCCACCGCACATCCCCCCCAGCACGAAAGGTTCGGCCTGCAAACGATTATTTAGAAATACCCTGTAAATAAGTTTCGCCAGTCTTGTAAAGATACCCCGAGTTGATTGCATGGCGAGTTGTTCCGCTCGGCCTGATTCGCAGGGAGGGTATCGTCGTGCATTCGCCGGCGGACTGGCTGGGGACTTGCTTCTAATTTCTCACATCGAACGTGAGGAGCTTCGTAGCGTCTCGGTCCACACCGAAACCGTCAGACAAAGCATTTGCCACTCATCCTTGGCATGGATGCGGATGATCTCGAGCGCGAACCACTTCTACGAGAGGAGCTAGATGGAATTCCCGTCTATCCAGTAAGTCCGGTGACCCCCCCCCCCCCCAAACTGAACCGGAGGTTCCATTGTTAACCCAACGAACTAGATTATCCATCTCATTAAAGCAGACGTCGAGAGTGATATCGGCGAGTGCACCTAGTTACCCACCCGTACATACCTACTTACAACTATGCCATAGATACCCCACTTAGTTATGATGCCGTATGTGCAGCACTGTTAGGCGCTCGCCAGATAGCCAAAGTCCGGCATTAACCCTTCCATAGCTATCCGCACCAGATTTGACATACTCCCTGGTTCAACCACTCTATGACAAGTACTCAGAGATGCAGAATATGGCAACCGTATTTTGCTTTCTCCTCAATCGGGTCCACTATCTCCGAGACCAAGCTCTGTCGACCATCCCGCTCTCACAATCCCGCGCCGCCCTCTGTGAACTCATCGCCATAAGACTTCTCCGTGACTATGCCGAGAGTACGATGGAGCTTGCGACCGTGATGACTACGTCCTGGTGCATCTACGCGGGTGCCGGCCCCGAAGTCTTGGTGAAGGTGGACGAATTGACAGAAGATGGTGGTGTCGACAGGCGAGTGGGAAACGCGATTGAGCTGGCTATCATCGGTCAAGCCAAATATTTCATCAAAAGCGCCGCCTTTCAGAAGGTTATCGGTGAGCCCACCGCTCGTTTTATAATATCGAAATACGCCTGAGTCCTTCCTTGTTTGTTTGTAGATTACATCTGGACCGGAAAGCTCGTCTATCATGCAGAGAGCGACCGATCATTTCTATCCGACGTACGTGTACCAACCCGGGCTTTTCATCACCCAGGCTAAGTGTCCATACAGACATATAAACGATGGCCTCTGCACTTTTATAACCCACGCAAGGCACCGTTACTTGACCACCACCGGCTCAAAGTTCCTGCCGTGCGATCTGTCCTTGGATATATCCAGTGAGCATCGCAGACGAATACCGCATTCTCTCGTGCTCAACCCATTTTAAGATTTCTCGTCTTGTTCATTCTCTATGTCACCGCTCTAGAAGGATATGATCGCAACAGGGTGAACCTTGCTGAGGGCACGTTCATACTATACGCTTCCGGTATGCTGTGACCTCGAATCCACTTGATGACGACGTATGGCTGATTACGGATGCGACAGGTTTCACGCTCGATAAGGTAGCTGCCATGCAGGAGCATGGCATGAAAGGTTCATTCCCACTCCTTTCACTGACGAGCTGATTGACGATGGATGTTATAGTCTTTTCTGCGAATCTAACTAACGCATTCGACGTCGCATTTATCATTATATTCGTCCCATACGCAAGCTTACGTATATACGGCTTAAGTTTTGATGTGAACTGGGCGAAGAGTTCGGGAGTGGATGTTTTGGCCTTAGCGGCGTGTATAATGTTTCCTCGGTAAGGGGTCTTTTGTCCGTGGCCAAGGCGCATTCTGACTGATATACAGGCTTGCTTTTGTCACGCTTTCCAATAATCGAATGGTCCTTTCGCTTCGATCCATGTTTTACGAGTTCACCGTGCTGATGCTACTAGCGACATTCTGCTTTTGCGGGTTCCTTTACGCCCTTTGGACGTACGTCCCAGCGTTCCATACTCGTTCGGCCAGAATACTGACTCCCTTCTGCCGAAGGCTCGGAAAATCATCGTGCGCCGGTTTTTGAGGTATGCGTGCGGTCGGTACTGATGATTCCTTCTAGCATGGTCTCATACACCCCTGGTACAATATTTTGGTGGATGATTGATCTCTATTTCGGACTTGATGCGCGTGGCTTTGATAGAGCTAGTAAGATGGTTCAAAATCCTTGTTTGCCTCACCTCTGACGCGTCCTTAGCATCGTTCCACCCCATTTTCGGACCGGTCCTCATGGTGAGATTTGGGACAAAGAAAGCGAACACATTCTTATTCCTTGAGATTTTTCAAGGTTGTCTACACGTGTTTATCGAACACACTCCTGATTACGGTCCTGGTTTCCGTAAGTACTCTGTCGCGTACCCTGCTGTCCGTTACTGAAGCAGATGATGCTGTAGGTCTTATCCCACACGTTCTCGACTATTAGTGCTGATGCAGTCGCAGAGGTGCCGTCAATTTCGCTTACGTCGAATTCGTCGCGCTGAATCCTTGTTAGTCCACATTTCGTCGAGCCGTTACGACGATCGAAGGGTGAGTCTATCGCACGATCATGGCAGCCGAAGAACTAAAAGATTCTCCAAGAGTAAAAGTGGATGCAGTGTTTTCATATCAACCACCGCTGAACATACTCGCGTTCATCGTAATGGTCCCGCTGAGTTATTGCCTCAGCCCACGATGGTTCCATAAAGTGAACGTATTTATGATCAGGGTTACCGCATTCCCTGTTCTGATCTGCATCGCGGTCTAGTGAGTTGGCAAATCGCACCGACCTGACCACTGTTGATCGAGTTTGCATTAGTGAGAGACAGAAGATGATCTACGAAACGACGACAATGTGGGAGACGGTTTCCAGCATGATTGAGGTGGCGTTCGACAAGATTCCGAAGCGTTTCCGTTACTTGAGTAGGCCTGAACCAACGCGGTGGGAGCTTCTCTGACGTATTCAATTTACAGCCGTTGTGGAGACTCTGACAACAGGATCGGGGGACGAGATCGATACAATGTTCCGTCTTGAGGAGGAACTAGCCGAAGGAGCTGAAGGCAAACGCGTTGGTCGGACCACGTCCGATGCAAGGGATCACTCACTAGATGGACCCCGCGTGGCAGGGAGCAATAGGGTGGCCTTCCCGAACGAGTCCGACTCCGGTAGCGTTGTAGAACCCGGGCACGACCAATCAACGTCGGCGACAGCAGAGAGCAGTCCGAATCACTCTGAACATACGCCTCTCCCGCAAAACCTGAGATCCCGTGGCAACTCGAGCAGAAATAACGGTCCCCCGCCCGCGCACTTCATCCCTCCCGACCCCCCTCCACTTACGTCTGACCCCCCTCCACTTATCTCTAGACAGCCGGCAACTATGGCACCTAGTCCATTGGCGCAAATATTCCAACCTATTGTTTTCGATGATGATGCCGAGGAAGCACCAGTGGGCGCTTTGGGAGAAGGCAGAGTTCAGAGCGGCGTGCAACCTTCCACCTCCCGCCACAGTCTTTCTTCACGTCGCATCACTTCTTCACGCCACGAAAGAACGGAAAGAGGTGTGGGTGGCAGGGCTTCCGCTCGTCGGCGCACGCAGTCGGCATTCCCTGCGAGTGCCCCGCTGAGTCGCCCCGGACTTTTCTCTGGGCTAGAAAGTGCAAGTACTCCTGTGTTCACGGGTCCTGGAACTACATCAGTCGAGAACGAGGACGCTGGCGGAGATGGTCGTAGCGGCAATGGTGATGATCTATCGTTACTGAAGGGAAGGCTGGACAAGATCGAGCAAATGCTTGAGACTATGATGTCGAAGCTTAGCTAGGAATGCTAGTTGCTTTTTAGAGTCGTCGAGTTGGGACACCTCATTACAGGTAGGCGGGTGTCTTGAGCCGGTAACCTGATACCAAGTTAGAGCAATCGTGCCCTTCACCTAAACGGAATACGTTGACAAGGATTTGTTTATTGACCTGCGAGCCCGACACGAGTACTGTGGATTTACCATTGAACGATTCTGTTTTGGGCTGCTTTGGATGGCGTGATGGTCACGCGGCGTCACAGCGTGACAACGCGATCTCCGTTATAATCACATTAACGAACAGCTAGCATTCCTATCCTAGTTTCGACACGATGGTCTCCAGCAGCCGTTCAATTTTCAGCTGTCGCTCCTCGATTTTGTCCAACCGTTCCTTCAGCACTGGTGGACCCGTAACATCAGGATTGCCACCGTGACCATCCACTGCGGCTTCCTCATTCTCAATCTCCATAACAGTTTGAGGTTCCAGGTGATGCATATGATAGTTCGGTCTTCCGTCAATATTTTCTGGACTCGTGGACATGGGAGTATTTGCACTCTCCAGCGCCGAGAAAAGCCCCGCGCGGATCAGCGGCGCACCCGCAGGGTACGCAGACTGCGTGCGCCGTCGCATGAGAGCCCCAGCGTTCCCACCAGCTTCGGACGTTTTCGTTCTCTTGTGACGTGAAGTCGAGATGCGACGTGAAGCAGGGCCGTAGCTGATGGGGTTCGATGTAGAAGGTTGAAATCCACGCTGTGAACCGCTGCCTTCCCCAAAGTCGCTCACCGCTTCCTCGGTGTCATCATCAAAGACGATAGGATGGAATATCTGCGCCAGTGGGCTAGGTGCTACGGTTGCCGGCAGTCCAGGGGCAAGTAAATGAGGATCAGGGGGGATGAGGAGCGTCGTAGACGGCCGACGATCGTTTCTGCTCGACTTGCGACGGAGTCTCAGGTGTTCAAGGAGAGGTATATGTTCAGAGCGATTCGGACTGCTCTCCACTGTCGCCGAGAAGGTTGGCTGATCGGGCCCAAGTTCTACAACGCTGGTGGTGTCGGACACGCTCGGGAAGGCCACTGCACTGCTCTCTGCCACGCCGTCGTCCTTTTTCGGTTCGGCTTCATCCGCTGAAAAGTCCCTTGCATCGGACATAGTATGCCTGCGGGAAGCCTCCTGGCTGACGCGTTTGCTTTCAGCTTCTTCCGCTAATTCCTCCTCGAGATCGAATATTGCCTCAATCTCATGGCCCGACCCTGTTAGAGTCTCCACGATCGCTGAAAATCGACACGTCAGAGAAGCTCGTACCGCGCGGGCTCAGGCCTACTCAGGCGACGGAAGCGCTTCGGAATCTTTTCCAACGCTGCCTCGATCATGCTGGAGACCGTCTCTTGCATCGTCGTGGTTTCATGGATCATCTTCTGTCTCTCGCTGATGTAAATCCAATTAACTTTGTCCAGTACGACGCGATTGCCAACTTACTAGATCGCAATACAGATTAAAATCGGGAATGAGGTAACCCTGATCATGAACACGTTCACTTTGTGGAACCAGCGTCGGTTGAGGATATAGCTCAGCGGGAGCATAACAATGAACGCGAATATGTTGAGCGGTGGTTGATATGAAAACAACGCATCCGCTTTTACTCTTCATCAGGAAGAACGCTTCAGCATCTTGGTTTTCATGATCAGTTGATAGGCTCACCCTTCGATCGTCGTAACGGCTCGGCGAAACATGCACTAGAAAGGATTCAGCCCGACAGATTTGACGACGTGAGTGAAATTGACGGCACCTCTGCAACGGCATCTCCACTGATGGTCGAGAACGTGTGCGACAAGATCTACAACATCCACCTCAGCAACGGAAAGGAGGACACTGTATGTAGTACTTACCGAAACCAGGACCGTCACCAGGAGTGTGTTCGATAGACACGCGTAGACAACCTTTGCCAATCCGTAAGCTTAGAACTATTCGGCTTTTTTTTTTTTGACGAAGCCTTACCATGAGAACCGGTCCGAAAATGGGGTGGAACGTTGCTAAGAACGCGTCAGAGATGCTAACCAAACAAGACTGCTGAGTTATCTCACTGGCTCTGTCGAACCCACTCGCATCGAGTCCGAAATAGAGATCAAGCATCCACCAGAAGATTGTACCAGGGGTGTATGAGATCGATCTACGGAAATCATCAGTACCAATCATACTCATACCACAAAGACGAGCGTACGATGATTTTCCAAGGCTTTGGGGTGCATAAGGATGGTAAGGAGTCAGTATTCCAGTCGAACGCAGGATGAAACCCTGGGACGCACGTCCAAAGGGCGTAAAGGAACCCGCAAAAGCAGAATGCTGCTAGCAGCATCAGCACGACGAACTCGTAAAACATGGATCGAAGCGAAAGGACCATAAGGTTGTTGGAAAGTGTGACAAAGGCGAGCCTGTAGAGCAGTCAGGAAGCGCCTTGGCCACGGACAAAGGACCTCTTACCGAGGAAACATCATACAGGCCCCTAGGGCTAGTATATCCACTCCTATAGCCTTGGCCCAGCTCTCGTCGTAATTTAAGCCGTATGCACGAAAGCTTGCGTATGATATGAATATAGTGATAAACGCGACGTCAAATGCGTTCCATAGATTTGCAGAATAGACTACAACATTAGTCGTCAACTAGTTGTCCAGTGACCAGAGGAACGAGTACGAACCTCTCATGCCATGTTCCTGCATGGCAGCTACCTTATCAAGCGTGAAACCTGTCGCATCCGTATTTAGCCATACGTCATCGGGCCGACTCCCGGACATGGCGTACCAAAAGCGTATAGCATGAATGAGCCCTCAGCAAGGTTCACGCTATTGGGATCATTCCCCTCCAGAGCGATGACATAAAGAATGAACAAGACGAGGAATCTTGAGATGAGGTGAGCGTGAGAGAATGCGGCATCTGTCTGTAGCACTTACTCGATATATTCAAGAACAGATCGCACGGCGGGAACTTTGAGCCGATAGTGGTCAAGTAACGGCGCCTTACGGGGGTCGTAAAAGTGTATAGATTTCCGTTTATATGTCTGTAAGGATATTCAGCTTCCGTTATGAAAATCAGGGGCTAGCCTACGCACGTCAGATAAAAATGAATGATCGCTCTCCGCTTGATAGACGATCTTTCCGGACCAGATGCAATCTGTAGACGAATACAGCAGGAATTAGGGGTTCTCGATATTGTTAGACGATTTTAGAGCTCACCGATGACCTTTTGAAAGGCGGCACTTTTGATAAATCGTTTAGCTTGACCGATGATAGCCAGCTCAATCGCGTTTCCCACTCGCTCGTTGACATCAACATCTCCCGTCGACTCGTCCACTTTCGCCAGGACTTCCGGCCCGGCACCCGCGAAGATGCACCAGGACGTAGTCATCACGGTCGCAAGCCCCATCGTGCTCTCAGCATAGTCTCGAAGAAGCTTTATGGCAATAAGCTCGCAGAGGGCGGCGCGGGACTGTGAGAGTGGGATGGACGATAGAGCTTGGTCTCGAAGGAAATGAACACGGTTGAGAAGGAAGCAGAACACGGTTGCCATATTCCGCATCTTCGAGTACTTGTCATAGAGAGGTTGGACCAGAGAGTATGTCAAGTCTGGCGCGGAGAGCTATGAGAAAGTTAACACAGGATGTCGGGCCGGCCAAGAACCTGGTGCACATACAGCATCGTAACTAAGTGGAGTGTCTATTGCTCAAGAGTCAGTGGACGTACACAGTCGAGTCAATAGGCATACTCACCGATAAAATGCTCAATGTCTGCTTTGATGAGGTGAATGATCTAGTTGTTGGATTAACGATGGTACCCCGGGCTGGGCGGTGATTAGTAAACTAACTGGATAGACTGGGAATTCATCTAATTCCTCTGGTAGGAGTGGCTCGCGCTCGACATCATCCGCATCCATACCAGGGATAAAGGGCGAATGCGTTGCCTGCCGGTTTGGGTGTGGACCAAGGCACAAGTTGACGTCGTTGGAAAGATGCTCCTCACGTTCGACGTGAGAAATTGGTGAAGAGAGATCCATTGAGTTAGCATGAACTCCCGAAATGTATCACGACATCCTCCCATCTTAAACCCTTCTGGTCGGTTTGAATTACTCGTTAAGGAATCAAGTCAAATCGGGCAATATCGGTATAGAGTCTGGCGAAATCTATCTAACGGCAACTTGTACCAAACCGTATCGACCACAGAACCATGGCATTTTCTCTCCACCTCCGATAACGAAGCCATTTGGGGCAAAGTTAACAAGTCCGAGGCTCTACACGCGTGTGATAATAACACAGGCCAAAGCGCAAGAATATCGGTATAGCCACTGCAATACAGCCTGCAAGGTTGAAATGAACTCATAATGAGTACACGAGGATATGGGATGGTCACAGTGGTGAGTTCGCTAAATTAACGAGGTCATACATGAGTCCAGAAGTACGACGATACGGATAGAACCCTATGGAGGAGCGGCTTTCAAAGACTGCCGCCGTCGCTTCATATCCCTCGCACGTTTCCGCTCAACCTTCGCAACATGCTTCTCCCTCGTCGGACTAGTCCCAAATGCACCACTCACATCATCACCCCATGTCTTCATTCCTTCCGCAAATCTCGCAACGTGCCGATCTATCTTTGCTTCCAACGTTCCTTCCTCCAAGGCTTCTTCCCCGACCCGACCTCCGTTGGCCTCTGCATATGTGCCATTGGTCAGGAAGTCAAAATCGAAGCCCCATCCATGTGTCATCGGCCATGATTTAGCACCGCCTTCTCGCCACCACTTGATAAACCATTTCGCGGTGCGCTGGATGTCGGGTTCGTCCCCTTTCAGACGGGCGCCAATGCGCCGAGAAAGAAGCTCGAGAAAAGGCTCAATCGAACGGATCGGAGACTGAGGGGCGCCTGTTGGAAGGATGGAGAGGTATGCCGGACCTGGTGAACTTAGCTCGTCAACACGAGATACAGCGAAGTGCTGGTGTTACCGACCGGACGGATTCAAGCGATTGAGTTTGTACAGCAGGTATGCAGCAAGGGTTTCGTCGTCATGCAAGCTTTCTTTGATCCCGGCTGGAGAAAAGTCATTAGCGAAAAGATATCACAGAAGGGGCATGGGACGTTACCAATGAGAGCTAGCTTCAAAGCTCGTTCTCTTCCTTCTTCCCCACTTCCAAGGTATGGAGCCATCACACCGGGAGAGTCTACAGCGTAGATAGGCGGGTCTAGATTGAGTTTGAGCCGTTCTGACGTCTTTTGCGTTAGTCCAGGGAGGGCTGAGGTTCGCAGCGCTTTCGTTGCTAAGAAGGCCCATTTCATCGGTCGTCAGTAAATCAGCCTTCCACATGGCAACAATAAACATACAGTTCGCCGTCCCTGCCCATCTGAGGGAATTTAACAACGTCGATTTACCCATATTCGGCATCCCGACTACCAACACATTCAAGATCGGCGTTGTCTCTGAGTTATCTCTTGCTATCGCTAGATGGAGATGATAAAGAGCATTATCAGTTACAGCTATGACGGGGCGGACTCTCTAGCAAGACAGACCAACAGACGAGTTGTGAGTGCAAATTTCGCAGGTCTCCTGGCTCCGCTTTCGAGTTGAAATGCGTTCGATGATCGAAATGTTTCGACAAAGCTCTTTTCAATGCCTATTAACACGATCGATCCAGTGAATAAGAAATAATACTAACGAAGGAGAAGGGTATGAAGCTTACCTGTTCGCCTCCATCCACCAAGTCTTTCTTTGTATACACCACAATTCTTTCTCTTATAGGACTCGACGCCTTACCCTCTCCCTTCTTCCACTGCGCAAGTGCCGCTTCTAACGTCGGATTAATTGATGTGAGGGGTAGTCGGATATCTCGGACTTCGAGTACGACGTGAGTCTGTGAGAGTAAGTTTGGCAGTTGGCGTGCAAAGGCTGCCATATGGCCTGGAAACCATGATGTCGCGCGAGGCAAGATGGACATGACGGACCCGGGCGCGGCGCGAGTGCCCAAAATTGAGATGAAGGATGTTCCGTGGTAGGTTGAAAACGTGGGAAGTTGAACTTCGCTGTTCTTGCCCTCCGGGATGGACGACGGATGAGAACTTCATTATGTAGGGGGGCATACTACGATACAAAGCGCTACATATCGGGTACCCAGCCACGTCTGATGAATTCGGTCCAAGTATCACGCATTGTTTCAGCAGGGACGCGGTATTCGAAGTCCTTGAAGATACGTTTCGCCTTGGCTCCACTGTACAGTTTCATTGGCACCGAATCCTCCATGGAAGAAACGGAAAGCCCAACAGGAGTGCCAGGAAGTTGTGGGTCTGCGTCATTTATGGCTGCGTCTATGCGCCAATTGCACGGGTAAGAAGTGGTTTGCCGGATCAAAGGATGTAGCACTTACACGCGTCCCGCCAATTGTAATGGTGCCCAATAATAAACAATCTCTCGCCACCTACCTCGTCTGTGCGAAGACCCAACACATGAAGTTCCGCCACATCGCGCACGTCCGTCATGTTATGCGCAGACGCGTCGAAGCCGGCTGGACTAAGGCCTTTGAGCGACTTCCGGGCTAGTTTGACATAAAGGATGAGAGGAGATCCGAGCGTGATGGCTTCTAGAGAGTCGATTTGGTGAATAGGAGGCTAAATGAGAAACCTTGGGTTCAATAGGAGAGCGTGGTCGGGAGTAGCGTTCCGTGGCCTTACCCCAAAGATAGACGCAGGTACCAGGCGGACGACGTCAAAGTTTATTCTAGACTTGTTCCGCTCCGCATATTCCATCGCGGTTCGTTCGATGAGAAGCTTCGTGGCGCAATACTGGCTCCCGCGATCACAAACATAAATATGTTTCCGGAGAAGAAGGTAATGGATCGGCCACTTACGACAGTGAAGGGATCATTGCTGCCCCCCTCCTTTACGGCCTTCAAAGCACTCTCATTCCAATCGGCCTAGTGAAGCATACGTAGAATCTCAGCCACCTGCCTCAGCTTGAACCGAAACTACAGCTTACCTCCGTGTAAACGTACGGTTTATCCTTTGGCTCCATAACAGCACCAGTAGAGCTTGTAACCACCACTCGTTTGATCCCAGGTCTGGGTTAGCGGACGACTCAGCATCACCATCCTGGGTGGTCTGAGAGTTATCTGACCCACCCGTATTTCCTCGCACTTTCTAAGAGGCTAACGATACCTTCTACGGCAGGTTTCAATATAAGCTCTACAATGCACAGGATGAGCCTTCTCGTTCAACAATCCACTGGGTTGATTCGCACGAATGTCACATACCGTTTGGGTTATCAACCTTCTGTGGCAACGGCGAACTGACGTGAATGATACCCTCAAGCCCTTAGACTACGCTATCAAACGCCCGAACCTGTTGCCCGGTCGACTCAACAGTAAACCAAACGTATATGTAGATCCACGCAACAGCTGATAGTACTCACCGCGTTCATATCAGGAACAACGACACACTCGAACCGAGGACCGTAAAGTGCAAACTTTGTGATGAGATATTCGGCTTTGGAGGTCGATCTAACTGTGCCACGGACGGAAAACCCGTGGTTGAGGAGAGCTTGCACGATGTGGCAGCCAGTAAAGCCATTTGCGCCTACGGCCCCGGTAGTCAGTATCCGAAATGGGGGGGTGACAAAAATCGTTCGTACCAGTTACTAACACCCTCGCAGGAGGCTCGACCGTAGGCATAGCAAATGTATGAGAGGAGAAAGCGAGCTTCCAAGGCCAAAGGACGCCTATACTGCCCTTATATAGCTTTCACATCGTCCGCGGTAACGCAAACAGAATAACGTGTTCCTGCTTTTCTAGTGGGTGAGTCTGATGGAATTTGTAAGTAGGTCGTAATGATTCGCTGGAAGGCACACTTGGGTGACTGCAAAACGTGATTGATTGAACGGAGGCTTCTGAGAGGAATGCCGCGTGCTTATCAATGCAAAAAGTACCAGCGCTTCGCATCAGTCTAACCACAGAGTAAGCCAGTGGTACACAGAACGGCAATAACCAGTGGTGGCGGATACAGGAATGATCAACCAACTGATCCGGAGTAGAACCTCGCACAGTTCATTTCAAAGTTGACCGTAACACGGTACCACACGAGCACTCAACAGAAGCTGCCGGATAACTTAGATATCGTAGTATATCCCAATACAAATACAATACAAAACAACAAAAGGCAGTCTAAGAGAGCAATCAAACACCGAAACCGTACAGACTCCGTCCAGAGCGCTGAATACAAAAGCTGTTAGTGGAATACTCGACATCTGGGAGTGACAGACACCAACCTTGAGCGCATAGACAACGTCCAAAGCAGTAACAGTCTTCCGCTTAGCGTGTTCCGTGTAGGTCACAGAGTCGCGGATGACATTCTGCAAATGAGAATATCGGTCAGGTTGATGGGGTGAATAGACAAGCAAAGGAATACACACCTCAAGGAAGATCTTCAAGACACCGCGAGTCTCTTCGTAGATGAGACCAGAGATACGCTTCACACCACCACGGCGAGCCAGACGGCGGATAGCAGGCTTGGTGATACCTTGGATGTTGTCGCGCAGGATCTTGCGATGACGCTTAGCACCACCCTTTCCGAGTCCTTTGCCACCTTTGCCACGGCCAGTCATTGTGAGTAAGAGTTGTTTAAGGGGTGAAAGAGGTAAGAGTTTGAAGGGTGGTTTGAGATGAGTGGTGGTTGAGTGAGGAAAGGTGGATCGACGCGCCAGGCCTTATATGCGTGCGCGGGCTCGTGTCGTTTGTCGTCAGAATGACTCACGTGAGGACCGTGGAAAGCGAACAACAAACGCGGTTTAGATAAATAAACAAACCTTGCACGTCTCGCGTATAACTTCATCCCTCACCGTCCTGCAATCTCCTGCACATACGCACACTTGTACAACTCCTCTCAACCGAATTCAACGAACAGAAAAGTCATGTCTGGCAAAGGTGGAAAATCCGGAAAGACTGGTGGCAAGGCTGGCGCATCCGAGACCAAAGGCGCCTCTCGTTCTGCTAAAGCTGGTCTCCAATTCCCGTCAGTTATCGCCACTTTACTTTCGTGCCTCTCGCTGACGGACTTGACTTATAGTGTTGGTCGTATCCACCGTCTGCTGAAGCGGGGCAACTACGCTCAGCGTGTCGGCTCTGGTGCTCCTGTTTACCTCGCTGCTGTCCTCGAATACCTTGCTGCTGAAATCCTCGAACTTGCTGGTGAGTCTGAATAACGTTGCCAGTCATTTTCTTTGCTGACTTGAAGTGTTTAGGCAACGCTGCCCGTGATAACAAGAAGGCACGTATTGTGCCCCGCCACCTTCAACTTGCCATCAAGAACGACGAAGAGTGAGTCACTTGGTCTAATAGCTGTGACATTGGCTAATTAATTGACTCGATCTAGGCTGAACAAGCTCCTTGGCGACGTTATCATCAGCCAAGGTGGTGTCGTTCCCTTCATCCAACCCCAACTCTTGCCCAGCCGGACAGGAAAGAAGGGTGAAGAAGAGAAGGTGTAAAGTTTGTCCTAACTCTACGTTATTCTACCTTGTTGTATCATTAGTTTGGGGATATCTTATTGCTTTGTTCCTTCTACCTTACCGCGTCGAGCGCTTGGTTTCTCCTGCTCAGGGTGAGCGACAGACTATCGGTCCACCCAGATAGAAAATCCCAAATGCAATGGATAAATTAAGTCCAGAATACAACACGTCGACCACCTCGAATCACTCGCTCTTCCGCTTAGCCGTCGACACAGGTTTCCAACGACCGATGGTATAATTCGCCCTGAGTAGCACGACGTCCTTGGCCATGTTGATAGCGTCCCGCAAGAGACTCATTTTGCTCCCCTCGATCTCATGCCATTCGATGGGCACTTCGACGACTGGTATTCCCAATATTTGGGCGAGCAATAGTAGCTCAACATCGAATATCCACCCGTGAATATGAAGAGACTCAAAGAGGACTCGAGCTGACTCGCGTGTGAAGAGCTGGCAGGACACTGTTAGTGAAACTCGAAAGAACCGGTAATCCTGGTGTGGCGCCTCACCTTGAAGCCGCATTGGGTATCGTTGATATACCCGACTCCCATGGTACGAAGAAGTACGTGGAAACCGTGCATGCACAAGTTACGAATGAATGAGCGCTAAGCAAAGGGGGTTGAGAAGAACTCTCAAGGGAATTGGGAGTTGGACTACGAACCTTCACGACTGCCTCGGTCCTGACGAGATGAGCGCGGCTCCCAACGGCGACACCATGTGACCCGTTCTCGACCTCGTCTAACCTAGACCAGAGCAATTCGAGGTCCCCAAATCGACTCGCGCCGTCAGCATCGACCATCAGGATTCGCTCTCCCCGAGAATGCAATGCGCCATGCTGCACGGCCCCGCCCTTTTGGCGGTTCCTTTCGAACCTGACGACACGGATGTCTATTTTTGGATGTTGAGCGGCAAAGGAAAGGGCGGTTTGGGACGTATTATCCGTGGAGCAGTCGTCGACGACAATGATTTCAAATGTACGGGACGGGACGGTGGCGAGATGTTCCAGCGCGGCATCAAGCATAGGCTTGAGGCGCAGAGTCTCATTGAAAGCGGGTACAACGACCGACAACGCGACTGCCGCGGGCGATTCGATGGAAGGCAACGGCTTGCCTTTCTTTGGCGACGAGTTTGAGCGGTATGTCAATTCACTAGGTGTGGATTTCCGTGAACTTGATGGAGAGAGCAGCACTAGAATGCCATAGAGCTAGACAAAGACGTGTCAGTACCGAAGTGTCTAGTTATCGGTCTCGTCGACATTGGGATGCAGTTCAGAATGAAAGGCGATTCGCCAGACCCGCAAATGTATCGTCGTCACCCCAGCGTCTCCGAGAGACCTGGGGCTCTTAGAACAAGGATGAAAGCAAGCGAATCATCACGAAAGAGGTGTGGAAAGGGTGCATGGGACTTACGAACGCAAGCAGTACCGCCAACGCGGTTGCAATGTAAAAAATCATGCAGACTTTTCACGCTCTGGGTGGTTCGCCAGAGGGTTATAGGTTGGTGGAAGATACGTGTGTGTTTCAGGCGGTGCTTGGCTGCATGGGAGTGTCGGGGGCGTGAACAGGTTTTACGGTCAAGACCGCGACGTGGTGCGGGGACTTCAAAGAGACCGTTTTCCGGGTGCAACCCGAAAAGGTCTTTCCATGTTCGACCTCGTTCACTCACCACAGTTTTTTGGGCCCACTTGTGAACGCCCTTTCTATCCTGGGCACTGAGCTATGGGACGACTCATTATGGGTGCGAATGTTGCACACACCTGGGTCTGGTCTGGTGTCGTTGCTGGATTTGCCCAGACAGTTTTTATTCCTCCCGCTGACGTGAGTCGAGTTCGGCTCGTTGAGGCAGTATAGGTGTCCACGTCGCCAACACAGGTGTATTACCTATACACCCTTCCCGTTGCGCTGTACGAGCATGCCTCAGGCTGGACGGACATCCAGAGCACAGATCAGTGTCACTACCGCCTAAGGCCCATTCATTCGCACTCACCTGACCTCTCTAGACTCACTCGACTCTATCAAGCGCTCCATAAAGCAATGTTATAGTTGTCCTACTCGCCGATTTCCGAGATAACTTGTCCTCGTCATACAATCCACGGGTCAGACGTTCCAGCCCGGCCGTAATATCCATGAATTAGAGTCGGCCACGCCCAATAGGATGTCCCCCAGATTCATAAACTCGATATTCACCTGACCTTGCGTCGGCGGAATACAAGGCTCGTTTTCCTCATCTCTATACACTTTGCAGGGATAACATAAACCGTCGACAATTCGGCATATTCGACTAGCAAGAGAGACCGTCCACCACGCTCATCCCTCGTCGGTACGTTTTACACTTACCCCCCACGTCAGCTGACCTGCCTACGTAGCCCGTCTCCCGCACAACCTCCTAGATACCGGCGAATACAGCCCCTCGGAGGACGCAAGGCACAAGAATTAGGTGTCGTGATCGCGGTACATACGTGCGCGATACCATACCGGCGGGACTGAAGGCCCTCGAAGCCTTCCGAGAATGGAGGTCCAATTCAGTCTTCGAATGCTCGCTGCGCCCAGCGTGCCTCGTCGTTCGTCCTGCCCTAAGCTGTATATGGAGAGCGCCTTCTCTTTGACGTTAACTCGTCGATCGTCAGGCACCCAACACCAGTCTGGTGAGTAGCGATACAGTCTACTGCAAAAAGCGAAGGGAACGCTAACTTTACGCCGTCATACAGAAGCACCGGTAAACAAGGTGTCTAGTACGACTGGGACACTTCGCTGGATGACCTTCTTCTGCCCCTCGATTTGGGCGTCGATGTTACCACGATAGGGCACTTTCAAATACTAACCCAACTACTTACCGTACGGTAACCTACTCCACCACTTGTCCATCACCACACCCCTCCCAAACCCTCACATGAGAAAAGCGCAACAAAATTCGCCGTACCCTCCCACAAAAATCTCACACACTCTAATTTCCGCATTTGGAAGTCGAGCATTTTTCTGACCCTACACCGGTTAAATTCACCCTTTAGAGGAGTGGTCGTTACAGCGCTCTCCCGCCGCATACGTATTCGTCTATGGTTGAATTACCCCTCGGAGTTTTCTTCTCAGCAGGATTCTTTGATGAAACTTGCAATCAGAACCTGCGCGATTTGTGGGGTAGTAGCTTAGAAGCGCACGTGAATGCACTAATTAGACTACCGGGATACGATCAACGAAAAGCTAGCCAGCAGTGAGTACAACGGATCTCGTTATTGTGGACTGGCAGGGCTAAGAATACCTAGGCACAGGACCGAAATGTCGACCCCACCGACTGCGCATCATGTCAGCTCTACTTGCAATAATGATCGGCGTACTTGACTGCATAACAACCGGATCAACAACGCAACTGAATTTTAACAACACGCCGGCGGTACCTTTTTCCAAATACGGCAATATCAGTGATTGCCGACGACAGTGCGTTTCCGGCGACTTTTTTCTTTTGGGACAATGGCCGGAAGCGGGCCTCCCACAGGTAGCGCGTACGTACGTTGGGGTTCTCCTTCTCAC
>WSTW01000168.1:23484-34237 GCA_019632305.1 Tulasnella sp. 403 | reverse complement strand
CACCGGAGAGAGGGTCACGGTTCCTTCGCTGTGAGAGCGAGCGGGTAATATGGTGGTCTGTACGATCGGCAATGACGCCGATCGTGCTGGCCTATTCATTGTGTGGAATGTGGTATCGCTGGAGGCAGATGGAGGAAGTAGATCACACAAGGGGATTTCCTCTGGCTCCTCACACAAGTCGCCACCCAATAGGGAGATCGGTTCGAGAGTCGGACTGGTATTGTTCATCGCTCGTGCAGATTTCTGGCCTGGGCTTGTCCGAAGCATGTCAAGCAAGTCGCAGAAATCGGATATGTTCTTGAGCACGTCGTCCATGGATGGTCGATTTTCAGGATCAGCTTGCCAGCAAGATTCGGCTACGTCCCAGATGGGGGTATAAGATTCACCACTCTGGGCAGTTTCTGGTTCCTTGGGAGGGCGGATTCCCTTGGTAAGGGCATAACCTGCCGCAAAGCTGTCTTTGATGTGGTACAACGGTAGCTTGCCACTGAGCACCTGGAGGATCTTCGAACTCAAAGTTATACGGACCGCGGAAAGATTACCATACCTGGCAAACCGTGATGCCAAAGGAGAATACATCGCTCTTGAATGACTTCGGCTTTTCGTCTAATATCTCCGGCGCCATCCACCTAAAGGAGCCACCTCCTCTTAACTGCGACTTGGTGTCATCGTCAACCGGTCTAGACATCCCAAAATCGCAAAGGAGAACACCAGTGGATTCGGACAAGAGGATATTGGAGCCCTTGATGTCACCGTGGATTATGTGTTGTTCGTGAAGATATTTCAATGCGTCAGCAGTTTCGCGTATCTAAGACACCTCAGCTTCGCGACAAGATGCATATGGGACCTTCGTACTCACAAATCGCGTCCGATCTGCAACTGGGTTTTGTGATAAGTAGTCCATCAGGCAACCGCCCTCCGCCCATGGTGAAACCATGTAGAGACGCTCCCGCTTGGTATACAGGCCAAGGAAGGGAAGGACATGCCGGTGTTTGAGCAACCTCCAAGCTTTCACTTCGGCAGCAACTAGCTGTACAGATGAAGATATACGACCCTTTAGATTTGTTGGGTGGAAGTATGATCAGCTCCCAACCTTCCGTGTCTGTTCCTGTACTGTAGGGTTCCGTGCTTCCCTCGCCGACGTGGCAATTGAAACGTGCTTCAAGGCAACGCGGCCATGTGTGGGATGGGTTCCAACGTAGACGTTGCCGAAACCCCCACAACCCGCGGGGTCCTCATCATCGGATATATTGATTTTTCCGCGCACATAGTATTCTCGGGGGAGGGAACTCATCATCTAGGGGACAAAGGCCGGTGTTGAGGGCGACGTGATTGAAAGCCTCTTCCGTTGAGATTTGGCCGGCGAAGAGGATGTGGTTGAGGCGGCACGTGGTCGCCGCATGTCTAGAAGCTACTAGACCTAAGGGAGGACCAGCAGTCGATGGATCAATCGTTGATCTCGTTAAAAAGCCATACTGACCCCGAACCTCAAAAACTAGGCTCAATGCCTGAGTTGGATGTATATAAGCAGCGTACCATATAAAATAGGCCGGTCATCAGCCGTAATCACATGTTTACTAGCTGATTGTGAGTTGGCGCTGAAAGTCTGTCATGTCGAATTGAAAGATGTTGGATAGAGTTGTGGCGCAAGAATTCCATTTTCGGACAGCGACGACCTCGCACGTGATCGGTGAATTGCGGATCAGTTTAATTTGGAGGGGTCCGACCCCTCCCAAAGGAGAGATCGAAAGGGAACAAAGCATGAAGCCAACGAGATTACGCTCCCCAGCGGATCATCCATGAATCGGTTCGCGAGGTTGACTCGGAGGACGTCCCGCACCCAGCTTTCGCAACCTGAGTGCGTGACAGAAAGATCATACCATATAAAGCTGGAAACACGGTAGTTTATTCCCTTGTCGTTGTAGCACCCGGTTTTGAAGGCATTTTCATGCCAAACGCGGTCTACATAGATCGGGAAGTATCTAGAAAAAGCCACACGGATATCCAAGAAACAGACACCAATATTCCGTTCGACACCTGAGCCAGCGAGAAATGGGGCAATAGCAACGTATTACAAGAAGACACGAAGGTATCGACGTCCGGAATGTATTAAGCATGGCGCGTTAATGATTGATTGGGAGTCCCGCTCCTTAACTTCCAACTGAACCCCTAGTTCCCGTCAGCGGTCAATCCGCTAAGCCAGGTTTCTGTCATGACCGAGATCACAGTACGCAAACGGTGGTGGCAAGAGAGTGATACGGAATGAATCTTGAGCAGCCCAGAAGGAGTTGTGGAGGGACGCTTCAGACGGTCAGGACGGGCTCACAATTGTCTTGGACAGGAGACCACGCATGCGCGAGACGATCCACCCGCCGACAGCCCTACGATGTCCTACAGCGTCGCTGGCTGCGTTCCGTCGACCTTGCGTTCTGCACCGAACGATATACGTACAAATGGAAATCCTTGAAAATCGGATACTCCTGCCTTTTCTACGACATAATTTTCATGTCCAGTGGCATCAGCCAGGGCTCATGGGTTACAAGCCACCACCAAACGTGTAGAGATGGTAACTTGGGCTGACACTTTGGATCTTTGGTGCTTGGCGCGAGGGTGTGAGTTGATCTGCCCTCGGGGGTAGGAACCCTATCTCCGTCCTCGTATTTGGCTAAGGGGCTGTTTGTTTTCGTTCAGTCTGGTTCCAAACTGCCCGCCCCAACCTGAAGGTGTTGACCTCTCCGAAATGCCACCACGATACCCATCAGATGTCGAGAGATACTCGAAGCACCCGTTGCTAGCTGCTATTCGAGGAGCCGTATAATACCAGTGAGGTCGGAACGCGGCTACGGTCCGTACGCATCACACATATCTGCCGTCCCCTCTATTTTGTTACTGACGACCGTTTGTACAGCCCGTCGCTATGCCCCCCGCTCTCTATTCGCCCGCTTGGAAACTTCAAGCGACTGCGGGACAAGTCTCTTATCACTGCTTTTGATCTAAACAGGCCTTACAAGATAGATCCCAGGTTAAAATCCATTGGAAGACATGCGCATTTCATTTAACGTGAAAGCCTCGTGTACGTCCACACCAAATCTCACCAATCTCCGCACGTGATGACGCCACGACGTTGTGTTATAGGCTCTTCACGGTAAGGGGCGAAGCCACGCCTTGCGCTCGTGCCGACACAACACTGCGGGTCAACCCTCTTTAAGCCCAAGGTGCGATGTGGCAGTCTCGCCACTCAGCCCCTCTGCGCTCTGCGCCCTTGTTTTCACTTGCACGCAATAACAACGATGCAGCCGCGTCTTTTACCGAACGCCAGACTCTAGAACACGCCTTTTTAACGACCTTTCCGTATTACCTTCCTATTCTCCCACAACCTCGTCGCCATCGCAGCTCTCGTCCTATCCCATCTTCGTCCTTAATCACTTCCTCTCTGCCCCCGTCCGTCGTCCCTTCGTCCCGGAGCGAGGAGCATCAACTATATAATAGGGTTTGTGGAGAATGGCGAAAATCGATAAGCCTCTTCCTGCCCCACCAAGGGAATCGAGAGTGCTCTCTGATTCTTCTGGGAGGTATCTTACCGCGTCGCCTGAGCCAATCTCAACAGCCCCTTCTTCACCCAACCCACCTCCGGCGCATTCTCATCCACCTGTTCCGACCCGACGACCACCGCCTATCGCTTCGGGAAGTCGCCGCCAGCAACAAAAACCGCAACGAGCACCTCCTCCGCCACCTCCCCGCATCGACACAACCAACCTACACCACCCAAAAGCGCTTCTTCCAGCAGGCGGAGCCGCCCTCCCGAAAACCGCCCCGTCAAAAGCCCAGTTTACGGTCACGTATAACCAGAACTACTCAACAAAGGCGTTGTACCCGCGCAACCTGTTCCCTTCGCCGGACTTGCAGGCAGGACCATCGTCTGCAGCTGACCTAAGAACACGAGGAGTACCTGCATCTCATCCTCCCCAGGAGCGGCCGCCGTTATTGCAACGTTGGACGTCGAAACTTCGAAGAGAGAACAAGTCCGTTGCACCTCCGACCAGTAATCTTGGGAGAAACAACAGCTGGAAGGCTGCGATACCCAAGTACTTGATGCCTCCCTCCCTCGCAAACCACCACTCCGACACCCCTGCCACTCGCGTTCGAGGAGGTGGGAAATCGAAATTCCTTGGTGGATGGAAGCCGGCGTTAATGCCAAAATGGGCACAGTCATCTGCAAGCTCCAAAGCCAAAGGAAAAGCGCCAATGCCTACCGATAGAGTCATAACGAACTTGGACGAGATTACTCCTCAGTCATCGCCTCTTCTCCCTCCTATTGTCAGCCGCACGCCCACAGGATACTCCGAGGATACGTACCCAGTTACGCCCTACCCCCCGGGTTCGGATACGGCAACAATGATGAGCCGACGGACGAGGATATCACGGGTACCTCCCACCCCATCATCTCGGAGAACGCGAAGGTCGGGGTCGAGGCGTATGCCTCCCCCGCCCTCCACTGCGGGGAGGAGTTGGGTTACCTACCATGGCCCAACTCCTGCGCCTTCCACTTACGCTGGTGCACCCTCCATGTATGCCCCCGGTGCTCAATCCATGTATACCAACGGCGACCAGTCTATGTACGCCACTAATCCTTCCCTCTACGGCGGACCTGCTCCTTCTGGTCGCGGTGAGATCACCGATACCGCTGACGGCCTTACAAGTTTGGCAAGTCGCCCTGCCACGCCCGACGCCTCTACTCCAAAGACCGGACGTGATCCCGAATCGATAGTCCAACACGAACCTCTTCCGGTTGGTCGTTCGATGATCACGGAAACGGTGCCTAGCCAGTACCCTGCGGAAACCGACGTAGAGCTGAGCCCTGTAGAAACCAGGGAAGGCGGTCAGTCAACCTTCGAAGGGGGGAGGTCGACGTTCGACGGTGCAAGATCAACGTTTGCCCCACCATCTACATTCGCACCACCGTCGACATTCGCCCCGCCATCGACTTACGCTCCGCCGTCGACTTATGACGGAGCGCCTTCAACCTTTGAGGGAGGAAGCGTCATTCCTCCGGCTGAGGCACCGACTGTTAGCCGCACGGTGACCTACGAGTCTATAATGACGACGGACCAAGCCTCCACGGCCCAGCGTGAGACTATGATGACTGCGGGACCCGTTAGCGAGGTTGTGACGGTTGGGGATCCCATTACCCGTACCAACACCCACTTTTCCCGCTCGGGCAACCCCCGCGTCATTTCCAAAGTTACCACCATCTCTAGAGCCACTTCGATTGGGCAGGAACGGTCGAGGAGCCCGACAGAGACTCACACTCGTACGTCCAGTCCAAGTCAAATCTCGCGGAGTAACACGGCGAACACGAGCCGTGGTGGTGACCTCACGAGGAACAACACGCAGCGCAGCATGAGGATTGTGAACCATGAACGGCGGTTTTCGCGGCGGCCGTTTGCGTACTTCAACCGTTATCCTGCTTCGGAAGCCTCGAATGATCCTCGTTCCCTGAATCGTCCCAACGCGCCCACGTTAAGGCAGACCGAGTCCACGTCGACGAATACGACGCGCACGTTCATCTCCAGCCGCATCGGGAGGATCAGGAGGTTGATTAACGATATCTTAAAGCTTCCCTGGCGAGGTGATAGTGACTATTACGGTGGTACCAAGGGGATTTCGGCGACTCATCATTTCCGTTCCAAAGGGGGTGTTGGAGGCGGCGTGTCATTACGTCCCAAGCGCGATTCGAGGATTCCACGAACACCTTGGTATCGGCCCAAGCGCCACTCCAACATGGCCGAGTTCCCCAACATCGCGCGCGGGCTAACGACAAATCCTGCGATGCGGTTGAATTCGGCGCCATTGACGGATGGAAGCGACCGAAACACGGACCGCCTCCCTGCCAGCGCCAGTCCTTTCATATCCCCCTTCTTCATGCGTTCGCCGTACGATTCGCCCGAGTCTCCTGTTGCTCCACACCCCAGGCAGAGTCCGTCGGGCAAGTCGCATCCTTCTCCACTTGGGGGTCCGTTCATTACGGGTCCTCCTCACGGTTCACCTTCGACGATGGGTAGCCAGTCCCCGCCTCGCTCCAAGCCACACAAACACCAACATGCTTTGTTGGATTCATATCATCATGGAGCGGTAACGCCTCCTCTACCGCCGGGTATGCCTCCGCCGCCCTCTGCCCATCCAGACGGGCACTTCATGCACCATTCCTTGCACTCTATGCCCCGTGGTCCCCCAGCTGGTCCTCCTCCTCGCGTCCCACCCGTCCCATCGACTGCGTGGGAGAGCACGTACAGCGAAGACGTGAACGTCATGCCTGGTCCTGGCATCACGATCCACACCCCCGGCCAGGTGCCCGTGTGGGTCCCGTTCCAGACCTCGCCCGACCAGCCGATGCCACCACCCGTGTACCTCCTTCCCAATGGGCCTCGTCGCCGCTACCAGGGCGGAGTGCCTGTGACGATTCACGCGACGAGTACGAGTGCCGGCTCGAGTCCGCGGATGAGGATGAAGGGCGCGGCGCAAAGTGGGGTGACGGTGGGTGATTATTTCCCGCCGGCGCATTCTGGGTCGGAGATTGGTGCTGCTGTTTGAAATGAGTAGACTTTTTGGTGTTGTTTTTGTTTTTTGTTGTTTTGGAGGATGTTGTATTATGCATGCATTTTGTGTCTGTAGCCCTTTTGCCTTTGCCTTGTCACCGTTTGCGTACCAGTGTTGTAGTTTTCGTTAAGCTGTATTTCTCTCCTCGCTGTCTTTATTATCTGTCTGTCGTGGAATCGATGAACAGTGCGTTTGCTTGGCGGTGGCAGTAGAATTGTTCGCTTATGGCATGCGCGTGTCAGGGTTGAAATCCTTTCAATCATTCCAGTTCGAGTTCCAATTACCCCCAATGACCACGGCCTCGAATACGATGTTCTCAACGAACCTCCGTGATAACAATACCTTTCTCACATATGAAGCCTGCGCCGCAGCCCTTCCGGCTACATACCACGACTTCGTCGGCGGCAAGTACGTCCCAGACAAGCATTGGTGCTTCCTAGGGGAAATCGTCCACAGCATGCCGATTGGAAGGCCTGTATTCTATGTACGGGACAAGGCTGGCAGGTCGAACATAGTGGTCGCGCTCTATTTCGACAAGGACGTGCTGCAGGGGTTCGACCTCAAGCCCTTTCAGGTTGGGTCGACAGTGGCGATCCTGTACCCCGAACTGCACCAGTTCCTCGACGGCCAGTGTGGCTTTCGGGTAGAGAATCCATATAACATCCGGGTTGGTTTTCCTAACTTGCTATCGTTTTGAGGATGAAATCGCCAATGCGTGTTCATAGGCGTTTCCGCGTAGTTTGGACAAGATGCTCCGAGCTAACGACGAACTACACGCGTTGCGAGGTCTGGAGATGAAAAAATGCGCGGCTTGCGGGCAGCCTGAAGATACGAGCGCCAAGCTGCTGTTGTGTAGCCGCTGTCGCGAGACGAGCTACTGCGACAAGGCGCGTCTATTTTACCTGTCCGATGCTGCCAGACGGACGCGACTTACGTGACCTTTTAATCAGACGTGTCAGAGCAAGCATTGGGGCGTATCTCATAAACAAATGTGCAAAGCGATGTGCGATGTCAAGTGGTTCGTGGACAAAGATTGGGAGATCTTTGGAGAGTACTTCTCGTTTGGTGACACGGAAGGTACGGCGTCATCCTTGAATTGAGAGCTAAGAGTATCCCACTCACGGAATTGGTATGTTGGCAGCGATTTAGACGCGTCCGGTGGTGTTCCCAGACGATACTCTTCAACCCTGATCACATGCCACCTCCGAGTCGTTCTGCCAATTCCTCCACAACCCAGGTTCAGAAAGCGCTTAGCCGGCTGTATGCAAATCATTCTTAACTTGGTCTCTCGTGATTCACGACGCGAAGTACCCTTATGTCCATTTCATACCACTAATACATGAAATCAATGTGTCCCTGACTGGGCTTCCAATATCGCCAGTGACAGACGATGTGCCCGCCGCGGCGTCAAAAGCGCGTCGTTTCACGCCATCTTACGCTCGTCCTGTAGCTATGGATTAGGTTCGTAAAATCCTACTTAGTGTGTCATATTCTAATCTGTGTGTCTAGAGATACGAGTAAAATACCTTGGCTACGTCATTTGAACGTTTACGTTGTGCACGCTCGGATCATCTATCACATGGTGTGTTCTATTCTTGTGGGTATAAAAAACATTTACTGGGGTTGCACGAGAGTCATCCTAGCACTCGAATAGCACGCGATGAAACCACACTCGCGCGAAACAACCAACCGCGTCCTCTCTCTTCTCGACCTTGGTCGTTCCTCTCGCGTCATCGCCGACGAACTTGGTGTCAGCGCTGGCTTCATATCCAAAGTTCGTCGAGAATACCGACCGTCGCTCCCCAAAGGCCTCTGGTGGACGTCCACGGAAGCTAACGGAGGTGGATGTGCGGCGTTCCATCCACTTGGTGACCTCTGGCCAGGCTAATACGGCTGTCCAAGTGGCCAAAGTCCTCCAAGATACGAGGAATATCGTTGTTAGTGCACAAACCATTCGTCGGGGCCTTAAACAGGCGGGCATGAAAGCCGTTGTAAAGTCGAAGAAGCCGAAGGGGGAGCGGAGAGAGGGCACACGAAGTACTAGTCGTCAATAACCATGCTGTACTTCGCCCCCAACGTAACAGCTACATACCTGTTCTTAACCGCAACCTGCAGCCACCCAAATAAAGCAAACGCGAATTGGGTCACGTGCATAGCTCCAATGACCTCGCCGTTCTCAGGGGATTCTGATCTTGACTGCTTGCTACCTTACCAAACTCTGCCGACGATGAAGGCAAGAAACACGCCAGCGACAATGATACATTCGACGGTCAAACAGCAACGTTGGGGTGGCAAGGCGGGTTTCCAGGCGACGCACGGAATACACGTGTTCTCCTGGTTCGAATGAATTCCCAGCCTCCCTCGTTTCTCAACTTGGGGGATCTTCATCTTCCACGGCCCGGCATCTCGGAGGACGTAAAATATTTCTCTGCTTGACCACTCACATCCGGTTACGGAGTACCTCTCGTTCTCCTTCCTCAACGATATGGGATGTTTTACCTCGAAGCCTGTGGTTGAGCCCGGAAATTTCCCGAGTGAGTACAGCTTTCCACTTCGAATTCGCCTATAGCTGTCCTTACCTCTTCCTTGCGTGCGCCGCCAGAATCTCCCAAGAGGGGATCGCTCGCCGCCGGAACAACCGCCAATGGCTCGACTCACACCAAACCTCCCATATCAACCGAAGGAGTTGGGGACGGGCAGCAGAACGAGAGTGCTTTCATGAGCAAGATACCGGTTCGAGCGCGATCGACAACACCTACGCCTGCACCGGTCAGGCCTCCCCGCGGAATCACCCACCCGTCCTCAACTTCATTAGCCGCCAACTCGTCAACATCTTCGTTACAGGGGAACCGACATATGCACTCTCGCGTTCCTGTCATGGCGCATAGGAGGCACAGTTCTGTAGGGACCATCGACGTCACGTCGTTACGAAGCGCTACTCCGACTAAAGACGACCCATTCGGATCGCTCAGAATGGGAACTTCCGAGTCAAGAACTAGGATTCCGATGAGGCGCTCTTCTGAAGCTAGTAGGAGTCCGACAACACCAACCACCGTCACCCCTATTACCCCTGCATCCACTACGCCAGCCAACGCTTTTGGAGCTAGCGATAAGGCGGCACGGCGGAGATCAGCTATCGTTCCGTTAGGAGGATTGACACCGGTCAAGGACAGTGACAAGTCGTACAGTGTTGACGCAGAACTGTCACGCGTCGAATCAGAAGTTCAGGAAACTCCAACCAAGGCTCCCGTCCAGAGTTCCGTTCTTTCTGGGCTCCAGCGGAATCGTTCACCATCGGTTGCGACTCAAGGAGGAGAGAGCATCATTAGGGCCAATGCCAACCCCCGAAACGAACCGTCGATCACAACCGACATTAGCAGCACCCCGACCTCGTCTTCCATAATCTCTCCCCATACACGCACGACCACAATGACTTCGGAGGCACCACCCTCCGTAGGCTCTTCGCTCATACCTGTCCATAACTCCCGCCACGCATCTAGGATGGTCGAAGTGACCGACTTGACGTCACGTTTACAAATTCGGAAAGACTTGACTCATCGGTCTGGAGGTTTTAGCGACGTTTTCCAAGGGGACCTATCCGTAGACGGAGCATCTGCGCAAAGGGTATGTAATGCAATGGAGTCTAAGATCACTTGCTGAGTCTTTTGCCGGCAGGTAGCAGTCAAGGTCATTCGACCGGTGAACATGAACGTCAAGTCGGAGGACTTCAAGAGCCGGTTCGAACGACGCGTGCGCCGTGAATCCTACGTGTGGAGCTTGTGCAACCATCCGAGGATATCGCCGTTGTTGGGCTTCGCGTCCCATAACGGGTTGCCGTGTTTGGTCAGTCCATGGTGCCACAACGGGAACGCCAAGGAATATCTTTCCAAACGCTCCAATGTAGATCGTAAACTACTGGTGAGGGATAATCAAACTGCCGTGTCGACCATGCTTTATTCATCCCATTTCATAGGTTCGGCAGGTCGCCGAAGGACTTCTTTACCTTCACACTCATAAGACGGCGATCGTGCACGCTGATATCAAGCCGGTACGTATGACTTTCCACGGAGTGCAGAGGTGGCTTTGCCGAACGAGATTTCATCTACAGGAAAATGTTCTGATCAACGACAAAGGGGAAGCGATGCTTTGCGACTTT
>WSTW01000168.1:0-23307 GCA_019632305.1 Tulasnella sp. 403 | reverse complement strand
GGCTGACACGATACACGCTCCAACCCTCAGAGATGGTGTTAAACAAGGTTCCGTTCTCCGATTTTCAAAATGGGTTGGCGGTGATGGGGGCGAAGCAGAGGGGGGTCAGTCCTCTACCGAGGTCGTTCGAGGTGTCAGACTCGGATCACTTCTGGATGCTCATGGAAAAGTGCTGGTGTCTTGACCCCGGGGAACGGTTGCCTATCCAAGCTGTTGTCAGCAGGGTGAGTGCGATCTCGTGCACCAACTTTCGCCACCAATCTCCCTGAGCCTCTATTCTCTTTTTGCCCAGCTCATCGAAATAGGCTCGTAGATGCAGTCGTCTCGCATCCCTCGTGTTGTGTGACACGTGCCCGGCCTTCGGCGAGTTTGGTTTGGATTCATCCGCACGCTTCGTCGAGGGATGGAGCTGCGATTACCCCAAAGGTCAAAACCTTCCCGGGATCTGGCTTCTTCCGCTGATACCGCGGTATCTGACTTGTACTACGGATCTTTCTCCTGATTACAGCCGACATGTGCGTAGTCGACGATTTATGCATTTGATGTCCTACATGGGTGTTCGCCGTCTGCATGGCGTCAGCTTCGGGCGATGAGGTGTAACGAATTGGAGTCGGATGACTTCGGAAGGAACTTTAATCAGGTGGAGCAGCAAGCGTATTCGTCATCGTCGTATATAGGCGTGAACATACAGGACATGGTGTGCTTCGAATCGATCCTGGTACATGGAGAACATGGGTGCGGGTATGCACAAAAACTCGCTCTACAAAAAGTACAACCGAGACGATATCTAAGCGATAAACAAGTCCCAAACGGTGTACGGAATGCGTGACTACTTCCAGCGCGCGCCCTTTTTCTTTTGTTGGCTGCGACGGGGTGATTTTGGGGATCGGGCACGGCTCGAAGACCCCGCGGCGGACCCAGCGTCGGAGTCATTATCGGATTCTGCTGGGGATCCCCCGGATGGACCGGGTCTAGATGGGCCAGGTTGGGATGGTCCGAGTCTAGAAGGTCCCGGACCAAGGTCGAAACTGAGGGGAATGACATATGGAGCGTCGTCGTCGTCGTCCAGGGATACCTCGGGTGCAGGTCCTTGAGAAGAGGCCGGGACAACAGGGGGAGCAGGTTCAGCAGGAGGTGCGGGAGGTCGGATGATTGGAACTTGTGGTTGAGCTCCCGGTTGGGGTGCACGAGCGCTAGGTCGTCGTTCAAGTGGACGGCCGACGCGGGGCAAATCTTGCTCTGGAGCGGCAGGAGGTTGTGGTGGTGGAGGATCCGGACCACGGCTATGGCTTGGACCGGGCGCGGGGTCGGCCGCTGGTGCTGGTGCTGGTGTGGGATCGGACGGAGGAGGCGGGGCTGGGATAGGCTCCGGTCGCGTTGGGGAAATAGGAGTGTCGAATGGATTCACATCCGTAATGCCCGCTACGTGTGGTTGGGATGCCGAGTGCTGAGGAAGTGAAGGATTGTCCGGAAGATGAACGGGTTCCGACATTTGTACGGACATTTCGGATCCGCCATCGAGTCCGGGAGCAGCTTCACTAGAACCGGGAAGCATGGCATGGAGTGAGATGGCCGACGTACTACCAGACGGCACGATGGAACCAGGAACTGACAGATATTGGGCAGGAACGTTGGTGGTCAACTGGGTGCTAATCTCGGCAATTGGTTGGCGCTGACTCGCATCGCCTGGCCAGCAGAACGTTGCAATAGTCCATAGGGTGGAATAGTCCTGACCGGAAGGGGAGTGCGACGGTTCCCTAGGAGGTCGCTCGCCGTTTTGGATCATGGTCACAAACGAACCCGGCGCTTGGACGTCACTGAACGGTATTTTGCCGGTAAGCACCTAGAACAAAGGCGGGTGAAAATGGAGCATCATCGTACGGAAATACCGACTCACTTCGCATATTGTCATACCCATGGAGTAGACATCGCTCTCCTTTGATGGCGAAGCTCCTTCCCAAAGCTCGGGGCTCTCCCATCGGATGTCGTCTGAAGGTTTCAGCGTTGGCGGTGTGAAGCGTTGCAGACCGAAATCGGCAAGTTTGGCCTGATCGTTCATTGAGATGAGGATGTTGCTTGCTTTGAGGTTGCCGTGCACGATGTTCATGCTGTGCAGGTAAGCCACGGCTTCGCCGACTTCGCGCAACTACACAAACGTTGCGCCACCCAGTGAGCACCGGGGATCAAAGTGGAGAACGCCGAAGTACGTCCGACTTACATATCGAGGGCGGTCGCAGTTAGGGTTGACTTTGATATAGTCGTCCAGCGACCCTCTCTCCATCCATTCGGAAGCGAGATAGAGGAAGCCACGCTTATCCTTCCCGACTCCTAGAAACTTCAAGACGTGCTGGTGGTTGAGTTCAACCCATCGTGGAGCTTCTCTCCGGATTTCCTTTGTTTCCCATACTGAGTCAACGAAACCTTCCCACCGTGACCAAGACTCACCTTTATGAGAGACGATGTTTGGCCTTTGGGAGTGATACGACAACGCTTCAATGCAGCTGTTGCGCCATTGCCGTCCCGTCCGCGAAAGACATCGCAAAAGCCACCTGGTTCTCCCACAGGTAGTGGGTCAAGTTCGAACGCTTGTTTCGTATTGGTCAGTATTACCACGCCTGAAAGCCAACATACAGTCAGACGACAAAGGAACAGGTTATGCCAGCAACGACGTACCATCTCGCTGGCCCCGTGAAACTAGGCCGCCCATAGTCGTCTAAGTGGAATCTCGCTCGTGCGAGTGAACCTTAGTCCCAGCGTACTTATACACTCCAAGGAAGCCTCGTGTTTTCCGGTGCATAGACGTCGGTCTAGGGTCGAAGTTGCGGTAAAGGTGAAAAGGAACAAACTCCGCTTGCAGCGCGAGCTTCCGGCGTGTCCATCGGAAATTTCGATCACGACTGCCTGCACACTCGGTATGTAAAAACGACATGCAATGCGACATTTTTCTGCGTAAGACCTCGACCCCATGTCCGAATATGGTGTTATGATCCGTCGTAACCGCATAGCGTTGTGGGAAGGCCGTTTTGTCTTTGGGGTCCACAGCCCGCCAGCCTCGTTTCATTCCCTACAAAGGACCTGCTGGCGACGGGCACACGTATTATTTCACGCTCACAGGCCTCAGGAGTGGAAGAATCCCCTCACGTGCTCCACTTCCTAATCTGGTACCCTGCTTGCTTCGTTATGTGGATGCAACGTGGATGAGACGTATCGGTCCTCTTGACGCTTGGTGACTCGTCGACCCAGACGTACCATAAAGAGGTTTAGATACGCTTAAACCTAGCACCGATTGTCTTCAGCCGGAGAGCGACTGCCAGGAAGGGTGTTTTACGCAGACGGAGTCGGGGTCCCTCGCAAATGTGTACGAGAAGTCTTTCTTTGTCTATACTGAGGTGCAACGGCCGACCATAAGAGGAGGACCTGGGACCTCTTCGATCCATCCTCTCACCACATCGACCATTCACGAACGCATCCAAAGCTATTGATTTCAGATGTTAGATATACCAGCTACTACAATCGAAGATGACAACAATGGTAAGTATTTCCCCCTTTTATCCCTCCTTATGAACCTTTCGTCCCCTTATCCGTCGAAAACAGCGGCGATTGCTGTAGTGGCGACGCAAGCCCAAGAACAAGAAGTGGTGAACAATCTCGATGATCACGAAGGTACTTTTCCGGACTCGACCATGTTTCCATTTGCGGCTAACAGTTATGCCTGACTTGATAGGTCTCGTCCCGCCAGACTCGCCTTCGTCGTTTATTACTGCAGAAGAAAACTCACCCGCTGAACAGGGCAGCAGGCCACCCAGTTCCGACGATTTGGCCGAGTCCGCGCTGACCGAACCCCATCTCATAGAAGCCGTCCCTGAGGGAAATAAGAGTGGTTCGGATACACATTCTCTCGATGCTTTGTTCGCTAGCTGATTGCGACTTTGCACGTAGAAAATGACGCACTAGACCCCGCCGCTGTTCCTCAAAGTGATACCACGGGGCGTTCAGATACCCTACATGCGATTGAGTCGCCGCCCGAGCACAAGATCAAAGGCCTATACCAAATCCTTCAAGTTTATCACGAAAATGGGAGCGATGGCATATGTTAGCACCTGGCTAAGCACCGTTTTTCTCCCTACTAACACCTTGTCCTCCAGTTGATAAATATCTTATCCCAATCGACCCCTTGGAAAAACTCATTAACAGACTAGCACCGCGGGCATTCAGATCGATGACCCACATCGACTTCAACCTCCTTGACGATGTATCGCTCAACCCCATCGGCGTGTACGGCAGCCAATCTGAAATTGCTCGATTTTTATACGACCACGGGTCTGTCCACGATGACTTGTACATGTCTTTCTCGTTCCTTGGATCTCCGATGACCTTACGATTTTCCTCCGCAGGCTTGAAACCCTTCTGCGACCAGCGGGTGAAATCGACCCTCTTATCCGACCCGGCCTCTACTTCTTCGTTCCTAGCGGCACTATCGATACGTCAGTTCCTGTGACGTGCTACATTATATTTTGGCCTGAGGACATGACGTGGCACGATGACGCACCTGACCGTACTCGCCGGAATCGCATCACCTTTATGCGATATCTCACCCAGCTAACGCATCAGGTGTATGCCCTAGTCTCTGACGAACACTTTGTCCATCTGGTCAAAGGGGATGAACTTGAAGAAGACCAGGCCGTGGATGAGCCAGAAGAGGTAACCGATGATGAATGGTTACAGAATGATCGCATCTACCAGTTTGAGGTCTCGAAGTCTAGTGAAGAGAAAGAAGACGCGCAACTTGGTGACGGCTTTCAGGTAAGAGACGCTCCTTAGGAGGTGTTACTTACTAAGGGCTAAGTCGATTCCTTTTAGTTACGCGTCCCTAAACAGTACGATACCAAGGATCCGGGAATTACAAGCGAAATCTCTACCCTTTTGGTATCTGAGACAGCCCCAGCTTTTGTTACTGCGGTATCCTTCGACAGCTTACCGCGACGTGAAACTCTTCGTCAAAGCTTCAACGGCATTAGTCTTACCGCGTTGTTGTGAGCCTCTGAACAACTGGTCGTACACGGGAAGCCCCCGCCGCTCACATTTTCTCCAGGGCTAAGGGAATGTCACTGGCTGATACCGTGGATCAAGCAACCTTGGACGTCCTTTTCGACTTGAATCTACTCGGTCATGCCATGGACAAGTACCGAAGGTTCCGTCAGAACGTCAAGGGCTTACCTCATTGGGCAACATTTCAGGCTGAGGCATCCGAAATGACCAAGGACGTTACTGCAAAAGTGGACCTCGTCCACCAGCAGCTTCATAAGCAGCTCACTATCCGAATTGCAAAGATGTATCCGTGAGTTATGTCGAGTCTGTAGCGTTACTTCTCATGGAGCGCCTGCCCCCTTATAGTACATTGGAAGCGGCATTGAATCTGTCTCGCACCCAAGATACCCCCCATCATCCTAATGATGGTAAGCTGCTCGTTCGCTCCACTGCCTGCAATACCCGACTCACTCGTAGTTGTAGACTACCTGCGTGACATGTGTGCCGACCACTCCCGCGTGTCCCGCGCCTTCATACGGGCAGTCAAGGAGCTCGAATCTTCTCTCAGAGAATTGCGAGGCGAGGAGTATGTCCGACTCAAATCTCGGTTCCGGGACGCAGAACAGTCTTTAAGCGTGCATGACCTCCCAGACACTGCCTGGGTAACCGCGATGGAAGGTGTCATGTCGGACGATAGACTCCCCGACGTGATTCGGCGCATCTTATCCCCGCGCAGTGTTGTAGCTACGCTGATGGGATGGTTGCCACTGGCTCCGGCGCGAAAACAGTGGAATGGTTACACTCCCAGTCCCGACACGCGACGTGGAGAAAATCCTATACTACCCGACGCCGAATTTCTCCGCTACTTGGAGAACCAACGGGCCATAAAGCCGGCCTATGCGGGTGTTACCGAGAGGATCAAGGCGGCAGCAACTTTTTGCATTTTGTTCAAGGTATCAGCAATGGCCACTGAGCACACCCCAAGGATCCAAGAGGCAATAATACAGAGCAAGATGGACAGAATTCTACTTGCTCATCAAGCGCGATTACTGGCTGAGTGCACCCGCGAAGTCTGTTCCCTTCTCGCCGCTAGTCAACCAAGGTGAGTCTAGAGCGCGTAAGGACTACGAGAAATATCTGACAGAGAATACCAGGTCAGGGATCACGGTGCATAGTATTATCAAGGAAGGTAAGCCCCGAACCACCTCTGCCGGTTCGACTCTCACCTGGTCCAGCAGAAAGAGCGGGAAAGCAGCTTGCGTATCACTTACAGGGTGAACGTCTAAGTCTGTGTGAAGCAGGAACAGATCTATTCGTATCATCTTTAGAATTCACGGCGGAGGATCTTCGACAACTGGAAGGCATCCAGGCGCACGTGCGAACCCCCACGATCCACCCACATCGCATGCCCGTGTTCATCCCCGCTGGTTACGATCTCCGGTACGTATCCACTTACTACTTTTCTCCAATCAGTTATTCAATCCCTACAGCCACCTTCAACTTATCCACGACCATTCGAGACTGCTTTATGTCCTTGAAACACCTTCCCACGACCTTGAAGTCCACCTAGCTAGCCTCCAGCTCGGATCCAAGCCTATTGTTAAGGAACTCAAGCTACGCGATGCTCGTGAATTTCACATGGCGTTTGAAGAGCAGAAAAGATTGTTTGCTATCGCTTTGCTTGGACGGGTATGTACACAGGTCGTGCTAACTGGGTTCACACTGAACCACATTCATGTATTTAGGGTTACTTCAAAGTGCACGCCCTCGTCGCTGATGACTCGTATAGGACCCTCCACTCTCGAGGAGACCCCGTTGACCTCACCCCTTGGTACAACCCCGCCGATGGGCCTGTGGAAGTTGAAAGGCTTTGCTTTATCTCAGGAACAGAAGAGCTTTGTATCCTAGAGAAGTGTGGCCGTATGAGGATATTTTCTTTCCTGATACGCGGATTCCGGTGCGTTGGCTTTCAGACTACGGAACTTTCCCTGATTATGACTTGTCATTACCCCAGCCCCGCTTCAGTCAATATCTCTGCAAACCCCATGGCACTTTTCTCGACCCCAGGTGGTTCAGCAATCGCCATTATCGAGAAGGCACAAGGAGACCGATTTCAGTTGCGGGTGTATCACCATACCTCTTTCGGGACCAACAAGGATGGACTCTTAGTTCCTTTACCAGAAACCTTCACCGGCGCCACAAATTTCACAATTACCTGCCTGGGCGGCCGTTCTCAAGCACTCTTAATGGCTTTGATACCCGGGCCGAAGTCCAGCAAAATTGTCTCTGCGTTAGTAGGCATAAGTGGTAACCACGCGCAATTCCGCCTCCAACAAGCAAATAGAGCGACACCTAATCAGCCGGGAGTAGTCACGAGGCATAACTCCCTGCTCGATTGCTTCCACGAAATGTGGGCGAGGTTCCCTATTGTGTGCCCAATCGAAAGGTGAAGGCGTATTCTAGCCGCTTTTTCGCTGTAACGATTTACCCAAACCTGGCAGGTCAACCCTTTGCAATAATTCATGTCCCCAAGGGAGTGTCACTTTTGTTTGCAAAAACCCTCGCTGGCCCTTCTGTGGCTATTTCAAACAAATGATCAGAAGGTTCCAAGAAGAGCATAAAAAGCCAACGGGTGGTACCCTCGGGAAGCTCAAGATCTCGTCGGAGGTGTCCGAGGATTTCCTCAAACTTCCGAACACATGTTGCACCTTCAAAGGTGGAGAATGGATAGCGGGACTCTTCGCGCAGATCCCTATCCATATCGCTATTGCTCGTGACAACCAATTCGTACCATTGAAAGATGGCGTCCTTGATTCCGATTTCAACCATCGTCTACTCGGTGCCGAGGTTGGGGAGGTAATCAACTCGATCACGTTAGGATGGTACGAATCAATCTTCAAGTCCTATATGGCGACAAAACCTGTCAAAGTCGTCTCCTCGATGGGTGAGTCGTTCATGAAGGGCATCTAGCAACATCTGACTCTGTCAACTTCCTCTTGTAGGCGAGCAAAGTGTCGGTAAGGTTATCACCACTATGATAGAGGAATGCTCACCGATGCGTTTGTCGAACCCACAGGGAAATCCTATAGTCTGAATCACCTCTGTGGAACATCATTTGCTGGCTCGGGTGAAAGGACGACAGAGGTATACGACCGCAGGCCACTTGTGGACTTGACTAACGTGCATGTATTCTTTCTGTATTAGGGAGTCTGGCTTGCCATTTGCCCTACTCGCGAATATTTAATAGTTGCCCTCGATTTTGAAGGTAGGAAAAACTCATCCGAGTCAGACCGATCGTGACTGAACGTTGTCAACCTACGAAAGGGGTTCACTCTATCGAACGTACTGCTCAAGAAGACATGCTCTTGGTCCTTTTCAACGTTGCCCTTTCGAATCTTGTCCTTTTCCGAAATAACTTTGCCCTGAGTCGGAATATTGCGAATATGTTTACGGTGCGCTATCCAGGTGGCTTAGATAGTATCTCATCTACCAACTTACCAACACCGGGTAGAGCTTCCAAGACTCGACTCAGGCACTGGATCCGGCTGCGAATCCGAACCTTTTCCAGGGGCATTTAGCCATCGTCATCAAGGTCGGCGCACTTTACCCCGTCCGAGCGCCGCCACTGCCACCGTCTCCTGACTTTGTTGCGCAACCCCTAGGATGTTATTAAAGAAGATACAAATGACGTTGTTCATGAGTTCGAGAAACTTTGATTATCCCCTCTGATCGCTGTTGTCTGACATGCTTACTTTCAGGTTCCATTCTAAATTCCGGAAGATAGTGGATAGCGAACAGAGTTCCAATTTCATCACTACCTTACATGGCGGCAGGTTCGACATCATCCCTTGGGATGTTATCAAGACCCGGAAGTTCTACACACTGTTCCAACACCTTTGCAAAACCCTCTTCGCCCAGCGAGTAACACATGCAACTGCCGGACAATTCCTTCAGACGCTGAAGACGTTGATGGCTAAACTCAAGGTATGTCATAGCTATTATTGTAAGAGTTACGCTTGCTCACCAGAAACCCCAGGTACAAGATTGGGGTTCCATCGACCGTAGGATATTTCCTTCTTCAAGTACAACGTCGCACTGAAGTTTAGTCACCCTTTGCTAGAAACCCTGATAAGGCACCGGGTGACGGTCTTGCGTAGTACCATTGCGAACGCACTGGCAACAGGTTTCGAAGATAAGCATCTTGATGAGCAACTCAAGGTACGTGACTTTGGACTGACGCTTCATCCCATTCCTTATCTTGTTCACCTTTATCTAGGACATGGATACACAATCAGTGATTAAGCACAGCGATACGAAGACAGTATTCTTTCTGGACAACGACGAGTCGAACCGACAAGACGCATTGTCGACTATTCTTGATGACTGGAAGGCGGAGGCCGGGCGATACTCCGTTGCTGACATACGCCAACACTTGGACGGGCTTGCAAACGCTCGACTCGCACACGTAGTTGACTGGCTTGACGTCAACCTGAACCGATTTCCTCCGGACAATCCTGATATTCGGTCTTTGAAGCTGGATATGGATCGCCTTTCCGAGACACTCTTGACGAGCGTCCAGCTCTGCCTGGCACAATGCTCGTCCTGCTGGATACGCTGTATGCTCATACGATCGCACACGACGCTGACTCATGACTGTCGTACATCCCACCATTGCGCTGAGCCATGTGATTTCCAGGACGAACATGAAGATGAAACTGGTTGTGGTCTTCGGTATGTACCCTTCCTGCATATGACCTTTTCGCTAATCCAAGTCTTTCTTAGAGCGGGTCACGGTGGACAACACATGTACGAGATACGTGAACACTGGGTGGTGCGCCGACTTACTATTATTACATTCCCTTTAGATGCCAGTCCAAGACCCACGTATGCAGCAAGCGCTGTGACCTACAAGGGAAAGCAGGTTGTGAAGGGACGTGCATCCAGGAGACCGGTCACCCGGAGGAGGCACATCTATGCGCTGCGAAAACTCATTATTGCGGGCAGGTATTTCCTGGAATCTTTCTTTGATGATCATACTTGTCACCATATCCTTCGTTAGCCCTGTGATCTCAGAAATGTGCAGCGTCACGACGGCCAGGTCTACTCGTGTCCAGGGGTCTGCAGGATACCGCAGTAAGTTTGAGGCGGCAATCGCGTTACGGGTATTGTTTGTATTCATCCGGTCAATTCCCTAGCGACGAATCGCATGACAAGCATTGTTGCGAAGACAGCCGGTTCTGCCCAATGCCTTGCGAGCTGTGTCCAAAGTTATGCTCGAAGCCTGATCACTTCCATAACCAGGATCAAGAGGCCATCCACCTTTGCGGGTGCGTTGTCAAACGTTTCTTTTTGTCGCTGCATTAACACACCCATGTATACCGGTACAGCCAAGAGCATGCGTGTTCTCAGGACTGCGAATCTCCTGGGGTTTGTCAGATTGTGCCGCAACCCCGATCCGTAGAATCTGTGTTCCGTGGGCGACATGAGACGTTTAATTACACAAAGGTCGGTCTTTGTCCTGTATTGTGCCACACGTGATACCATTGATTATTTTGCAGTACACCCAGATTGCGACGCGGCTCAGATGTGCTGTCACCATCCTCCCTGGGCAGCGGTCCCATCCGGGGCCCCACGCGCATGCCACAGACGAGGCCCAGTTCCATTTTTGCGATGCCTCATGTCCCAACTGTGGTTATATATGCAATCTTCCTCTTGGTATGCCAATATCCTCTTCTCTTGGCGGACGCTGAAGTGTTTGGCGCCTCCTAGGCCATCAACAGCCCGAACATGAAACGCTGCATGGATCCATGGACCAAACAGCCTGGGCCGTTGAAGGTGGTGAAGATGCTTCGGTTGAGATGCACGGCCATAGGTTTGGGTCACAGGATAACGGCACAGCGCAGCTGTGCTCGATGGTTTGCAAGGACATCGGAAGGCATGCACACCTTGACTATTGCCGAACGTTCTCTGATTTCCCAGCACCTACTCACGAATGCCATGACCCGGACACGGAGCACATTGATTACCTAATGTCGCCGAATCCTAACCGTCCGAAAGACTGGGTTTCTCACCGTGCATTTTGGGCTCGAACTGGTCCGTAGAATCGTCTTTGTGCTGCGTGGTGACCCTTAAATCCGGTATCATTTAGGATTTAGGGATCCATATTCCAAGGAGGAACAGACAACGTTTTCACTGTGCGACGCTCGATGCCCCGGTACGACGACCTGAGACTTACTTTGTCGACGTTGGGCCCTGACAAGTGTACCTGCAGATCCCGACCACGAGGCAACGGAAAGCAAGGCAGCAGACCCAAAATATTGCACGCTGCCGATATTCCACGCACCAAGCGTTCGGGATCGAAGCATGGTCGACGATGGCGCTTATGTCTCGTTAGATGGGCACCGCTTCCCCTGCAAGGACCCTATCTCTCGGCCTCTATATCACGTTATTTTTGTTATCGACAAGTAAGTCATTGCCTAATTTCTCCGGAGTATGGCGGGCTGAACGTTTTGCGTCGCAGGTCCGGCTCAATGAGTTACGATGACCAACAACCCTTGATCAACCACCCAATGATTACAGTGAATCGGAACTTGCAGAGGAATCGCTTTGGTGCCATACTTTCTGGTCTCTGGACATTCCTGAATTCTCGCATCCCGACAAATGCGAACGTCCCTCGGGACTCATATTCTGTGGTCGCATTTGACCGCACGGCTTATGTACGTTGGCTTTAGCTTCAGGCATGCCGTGTTTTAATCTGTTGGATTTGCCAAGGTGTATGTGGAAAACGATTCCTCTGCTGGACCACATGAACTTCTTCAACCCTTGCTGGATATCACCCCTTCCCATGGTACCAATTTCGATGAGGCGTTACGCGAGGCCTCAAGTCTGATGGAGGGGCATTGGACAGAAGAACGGTTTGTTACCTGCGTTTCACCTGCCCAGTCCTTGATTGATTGTCCTGCATTAGTGCACCGGTCATCGTGTTCCTTTCCGACGGCGAGTGCAAGTTTACGACTGAAGTGGTTGAGACCTTGTGCCGAACTGCAATATCCCGAGGGTTGGTTAGATAAAACGCACCAAAGAACGCTGCATACTCATCGTCAAAGCCATTTAGGACCACGCCATCTTTTTACGCCGTGTCATTCGGTTCCCCAAGGCACTCGGCATCCCTTCGACATATGGTCAGGATAGCACAAGATACGATCGCGGCGCATGGCCAGAACGTTCAAAGGCAAATTGGTATTACTGAGTATTGCAATGCCATGGACACTGTATATTCTTGTCACTGCATGGCTAGTTACGGAAGCTGATGGGTTGCCCCAATAGGTCCTTCTGTCCCAAACCCTGCTGAATATATCGGCTTCGCTAAGGAACCCTCGTGCAGCGCTGATTCGATCTCGCCACTAACAAGACGTTGATGCCCCATCCAATGCGTCAGGTCCTTTCAGTCGCCTACCGATGCAGAGCCACCAACTCTATTCCTCGAATACATTCCGTATTTTTTCATACAGCTTGTGTCTCTAGTTTCAATGTCTTAGCATGCATTTTGGCGTCCCTCTCCACTCTCCTGCGTGGGTTCACTTATACTACGAAGTATATCTAGCCTCGTGTATAATTGGTGTCTTAAAAGCCTGGAGATCATTCTGTGTAAGTCGCAGAACAAGTGGTCGCGGAGAATACCGACTTACAACAGTCGCAATCGAACGGGCACAGCGCTGTGTCTGGTTGAGGATGGGACTTAATCAGACAGATTTCATGCTCAGGTAGGGTGCACTTACCACCACCCTTGTCAGTGATGCCCAGTTCATCTTCCTTGTAAATCAAGTATCCTTCTTCTGTCCGTTTCCCTGGGACAAGGTAAACTGGATAAAAAAAACCCACGGATCGATATAATTTGGGGTACTCACTAGGACCCGTTCCCCTAGAGTCGATGAATTTAAGATCCTCCTCCTGAGCTTTCTGGGCCGCCAAATCGCTGTGTTTTCCGGTCACAGTGTTCTTGTGACGTTTCGAAGGACGAAGATTACTTTTGGAAGCTATTGTGCGCATCTTCGAGTCGATACTCGTGGAAGGGTCGAATACTACCTCGGATTCCGGTTCATGCTGCCTTTTGCCGGTGATGAGCACTGCGCCGGGTGTTTGAGAGGTCACTCCGCTACCAGCAGCGGCTTTGGTCCGGGATTTTTCAGCTCGTCTAATACTCGGGCTCTTGCTGTCAGGCTTTGGGCCGTTGACCGATGACTGAGCGGCAGATTTGGGCAACGTGGATTTATCGAGGTCACCATCAGAAATTTTGGAAGATCTGCCGCTTTTGACCGAAGCGAAAATGTCATCGATTTCAGATCTTTTCCCAACTGCTGAACTTGTTTTCTTTGGTAGCGACTTGGGCCCACCCCTGGCCTTGGATGCCATCGATTGTGATGGAGTAGATTTTTGCTTACGCATACGACGTGCACGTACACCCGGCGACGGCGACTTGAATTCCGGAGTTCGGACACTTGCCGGACACTTGCCATCACCGTGCCTCGTGTAAATTTATCGCGTTGTTATGTGCGCGTCTATCGTTGTTATCTTCGAAACCACTAGTACCCGCGAAGACGACTTGGCGATGTCGTAGCGCGCAGCCGAAGCAGTGGTTGGTCGCAACACTTTGAACAAGGGACTCTCCGATGAACTCCCAAAAAGGTTCTCCAAGCGGCTGTACTTCCCGGTATTTTAAAATTTTATATCCCTCCTTTTCTCTGCAGAGCTCAGAGGAGTGACTAAACTCCTCTTGATCTTTCCGCCGGTGTCCGAACTGGGTGCGAATTCGCGGAAGCCTCAGTTCGGTCCCCCTTTGGCTATGGCTGAGCGCTGAACGGATGCCGAGAACGTCTGTAAACAGGAACAGTGACACGTCAGCTTCACCTAGAAAAGATGGGCTCTAGTCAATGTAGTCTGGCTAACCCTCATCCCCCGGAGCCTTCCCCTGAGCTTCGCAATGAACCTCCCATCCGTCGTTACAGACATGGCTCTAAACGTCGTCAACTCCAGTCTTAATAGAGTCGGTTGTAGGTTGCCTCTCACTCGTGGTGTTAATTTCAATCTCACTCACTGTTCGTTGAAGCCCTTCTTCACCGTCCCAGCGGGGAGAAATACCCTCATGTAGACGAGGCCTTAGAGGACCACAAGATCAAGGGGATTATCGATGATGGTCACCAACGACTCAAGCTCGGTTTGCCACTCGATGACATCGTTCAGAAACTAGGAGCTCTTGTTGACGCTCTCATCGCCTCCAAGACCGGGCGGGGTCTGGACGACCGAAAGCTACTTGTGAGCAAGTCAACTATGCTGACGACTTGTTCTAACCTTGTTGTGTTGTAAGCTCGAAGACGTACTCGTTTTCCTTTCCCGTCTGCCTGCTGGAAGCGCGATCGCCAGGGAGTTGCAAGATAAAGTCATCTCTATCCTCTGGTACGATTTGGCGCACCCACCTGCGTCCATTGTCGGTCAGAAAAGGCAATTCAGATCTCCCGACGGCTCTGGAACGTCTATATGGGATCCAGAGATGGGAAAGGTACGTTGGGTCCCTTGCACACAACATATGATACTCAATGGGAACACGACAGGCGGGATCGGAGTATGCAAGAAGCGTTCAGAATATTCACCCGCTACCACCAAACCAACTTCCCTCACCCGAAATCTTATTCGACGTACTTCTGAAGAAGGAGAAGCAGGTCGATCATCCTGCCGGATTGTCCAGCCACTTCTTCGCCTTCGCGAATCGTATGTTGTCGATTATGACATACCACTTGACTTTACTGATATGTTCATTCATTGCTGCGTTAGTTGTCATTCATAGCGTAAGACGATTATCCATCCGTTCTATACCTTGCTCACCCGTATACTTTTTAGCTTTTTTGGACAGACCTTTCAGCATCTGATTCCGAGCCCAAGAACAAGGTCTCATCCTACTTGGACCTCAGTCCTCTTTACGGTTCCTCTGAAGCCGACATCTCCGAAATCCGCCTGCATGACGGCACAGGGCGCATCTACCCCGACACCTTTTCCGACCCTCGCCTGTTAAACATGCCACCTTCAACTCCAGCTCTTCTCGTTCTCTTCTCACGTAACCACAACTATATCGCTCAGAAAATCCTTGAGATAAATGAGCGCGGCCTCTACACCAACCCTCCTCCCACCGGCGCCGACGAAAAGAAGAAGCAAGACGACTACATTTTCAACACGGCTAGGCTCGTCAACTGCGGATGGTTCATAAGCACTATTTTCGGAGACTACCTTGCTTCTATATTGGGCTTCGTCCGCGAGGCAAATTCGTGGTCCCTGGATCCTCTCTCCTCTTTTCGAGCAGATTCTCATGAGCTCGTAGATCGTGGCTCGGGAAATGTTGTGTCTGTCGAGGTGAGTAGCTCCAGAGACGATTAGGTGTGTTCTTATGTTTACCATCCTCCTAGTTCCTGGCTCTCTATCACTTCCATTCCAGCATTGCTGCGGCAGATGAGAAATGGCTTGAAGAGCAAGTTCGCGCCCGAGGTGGAGGTTCATGGGAGACGGTGCGTAGTCACTTCTGTGATGGGTTACCAACTCACAGGTAGTGTTGTAGATGTCGGCTTCCGCGTTCAAAGAGGTTCTATCGAGGCAAAGATCCGCCATTCGCGAACCGCCTCACAAGAGAGTGTTTGGAAACATGACTCGGCAGGCCGATGGGTCATTCAAGGACGAAGAGCTAGCCGCTATTCTACAACAAGCGACAAAGAACCCAGCGAGTGCCTTTAAAGCGCGCGGCACACCTGCGATTATGAGGCCTATCGAACTACTGGCCATTCAGCAGAATCGCGATTGGGGTGTTTGCTCTTTAAATGAGTTCCGAAAGGTGTGTTGGTAAGCTTCTCCGCACGCAGTAACTGATCGTGGACCGCTGTGTTTGCTCAGTTCCTTGGCCTTAAGCCCCACTCATCATTTGAAGAATGGGCGGGCGAGGATCGCCCCGATATCGCCGCCGCTGCGAAGAAGCTTTATCACCACCCTGATAACATCGAGTTATACGTCGGATTGCAGGCCGAGGCCAGTAAGAAACCTGTTCCTGGCGCGGGTCTCTGTCCTGGATATACCATATCAAGAGCTATCCTCGCAGATGCTGTAGCCCTTGTTCGTGGCGATAGGTTCTTCACCAACGACTTCACCGCGTATAACTTGACGGTAAACCGCTGTCCTTTTCACTTCACTGCTTATCGCTGATAACATTTACATGTTTAGGCCTGGGGAATCAAAGATTGTACTCGTGACCCAAATAACTCGGCCAACGGCGGAATGCTGGGCAAGTTGTTCCTTCGAACGCTGCCCAACCACTACACTCGTTAGTGATCTACCCTTCTATTGTCGAGACGTGACATTGATGACTTTCCACAATCCAGCCGACTCGAGCTATACCAACTTCCCATTCATGGTGCCGTCCGCCCTGGAAGGTTACTTCAAAGAACTCAACATCGCGCACAAGTACAACTTTTCACGCCCTTTGCCACTAAAGGTCGCGCAAACCGTCGTGAACCATCAGGAAGTACTTGGCATCATCAGCAATCCTTCCTTTGCTTCTGACGTTCCGACGAATGCGGCGAAGGTGCTCCCTGGATCCGGGTCAGTTTACCGCCCTTCCCATTTCCTGCCTAGGAGCTTACTTTTCCACATCAATCAGGTACCTTGCCGCGTACGACCAACAAGGACAAAAGGCAGTCGACCGGCGGGCGATCCTTGACTCCTTCTCGCAACCGGCTTTCGTGAAGGATCAGGTCGGCTACTTGGCTACTCTGACGAATACCCTGCTCCGAGAGCGTGCCATGACGTTGGTTGGCGGCAAGATGAGAAGCATCAACATCGTCAGGGAGGTTGTAAACTATTTGCCCATTCACTTTGTCTGTGACTACGTGGTGAGTTACATCGCGTCGTTGTCGGTCAGATGCATGGCTGACCTTTGACTGGTGCTACAGCTCGGCCTCCCACTGAAAACAGAAGACAATCCCCATGGGGTAATCGTGGAAGACGACCTCCGCTCCCAATTCTTGGAACTGTATGACTACGTCTTCTTGGATAGCAATCCTTCCACGAAAGTCGCGAAACAGGAGGTAGTACGAAAATACGCGGATGCGTTACACCGAGTTGTAGAAGGGCAACTCCTTGTCATCTCCACGGCAAAGGCAAGCTAATCCCCCGTCTAGCCTTACACATTCATAACATATTGAGTGGGACGACAGATTCCACTCATCGGACTGGTCGGCGCTGTGTACGATTGGGTTACCCAATACCCCAAACCAGCCAAGTCTTGGTTGTCCAGACTCAGCAATTCCAGCAGAAATGAGACCAATGAAACTATCGCCAATGATGCTGTAGCTCTCAGCATTATATTGTCTGTCGAGCTATCGCAAGGTACGGTTGTTGCACCGCGTTGTTGATCGCGTCTAACCACGAATTTCAGCCCTCGCCAATGTGATCGATGCTTTCCTCGATGATTCGATCCGCCAAGAGATCGTCGCTCTAGCACGTTCGCATGATTCAAGCAGTGCCGCTAGGCTGAAATCATACATCGCCGAGGCACTGCGACTGGCACCCCCGGTTCCTGGAACATATCGAACGGCAGAGCGTGGCGTTAAATCAAAGGGTGGAGTGCAACATTCTAAGGGAGATCGTGTTTACGTGTCCTTTACTGAGGCAGGCGTCGACGTATGTATTGGATCCGTTCCTCCAATCTTCCATCCGTTGACGGCTTGCTTTCAGCCTATTACATTCGGTGACGACGCGGACACTCTACCTCTTCCCGAGACAGTATTTTCAGGAGAGCTCGTGAGACTTCTTGGTGCCGAGTGGCTCGTCGGAGCCATCCTACCAGTCGTTAAGGTCGTTTTCAACTTGAAGAATATTGAACGCGTACCGGGGCCATCTGGGCACCTGGTGTAAGTTCAAGCGCTCAGTATACTACACTACAGTACTCAAAGAGCACGTTTTCTAGGTCGTTCACTCAACTCGTCGAGGGTACCAAAGTTAAATCCTTCTTGAATAGTGAACAACAGATCACACCGTGGGCATCAGATCTTCTCATCACTGTGAGTCACCCGCTGCCGCATTTCATTGGATTTTCGGCTGACAGCTGCCTTGGAAGTATGCTGCCTGATCTAGATTGGGTCCTTTGCATGTCAACAGCTTGAAGCCGCTCCGTGGGGTATCATTCGCCAGTTATCTTCCTCAGACTCGTCTACAGTATTTGTCATTTTGTATGTATATCACCATAGAATCATGTCGGAATTTGGGAATTCGATGCCTGAGTGCCCTTCGCGTGCGAATAGGCGTGAGAGGATCGCGGTCACGTGAGCGCCTCGCGTCCTGTCAACAATTACACTCTGAACTGTCTTGTAACTTCTTGCCTTGTCTTGAAATCACTCCATCCAACACTCTGACTTATGTCTCAAACTTTGAAAGCAACTAGAGCACCCATTTCTCGCATATCGAGCTTGAAACGACAATGGGATGACGAGAAAGACGAAGACGAAACACCCGTCGATTGGCCCGCCTCACAACCAAAAGGCCCGCTGAAGAAGATTCCCGATGTTGCTACCTCGTCGTCTACTTCTGGGGAGAAACTTTCCCCAGCAGAACGAAGACTCCGGGCTATCCAAGCTGCCATTACACAGAGCGACGATAGTAGCTCGGCGGACACGTCCACCGCTTCAACATCGTCTTCCAACACTGCCGCTACCTCCCCCTCCTCGACTTCAGTCGAGTCACCCGAGCCCACCCGACAATCCAGAATAATGCCTTGGGATGCAAAACACGGTGACCTCAAAGCCGCACAACGCGGTAAGACTGACAAGCTAAAGAATACCTCAGCATCGTCTACTTCCACGGCGGACCAAATTTGCGCTGTTTTCCTCAGTTCGGAACAGAGATACGTTCTTCAACGGGCAATGGACGGAGAGAACGTTTTCTTTACCGGGAGTGCTGGTTCGTCTACCGCCTTGACCGCGATGTTTCGCCCGCTGATGTTTTTGACCCGTCAGGTACTGGAAAGTCCGTCTTACTGCGGGAAATCATTCGCGGTCTTAGAGAGAAATACTCTAAGGCATCTGACGCTGTTGCAATTACTGCACCGACTGGTCTTGCTGCGTGCAACATTGGGGGCACAACACTCCATTCTTTTAGCGGTGCAGGTATCTGTGCCGAGCCAGTTCCGGAACTTGTGAAGAGAATACGTAGAAACAAGAAATCCGTAACCAGGTGGCTTAGAACGAAAGCGTTGGTAATCGACGAAGGCAAGCAGTTTTAGAGTTCCACTCATCCTATCATCTTGCTGATAGTTTCACTACAGTTTCCATGGTTGATGGGGATTTCTTCGGTAAACTATCAGAAATCGCAAAGCTCATGAGACCCAACAAAGCTAAACCCTTTGGGGGCATTCAAGTATGCGCTCACTATCGTTTTTGGATTCACTGGCTGAAAAACACCCTGCCCCCTCTAGCTAATCCTCACTGGCGATTTCTTTCAACTTCCCCCAGTTACCAAAGGGTTCAACGTCAAATTCGCTTTCGAGGCCGCCGCATGGGAAGAAAGTATCACATTCACCTTCAACCTTACACAAGTTTTCAGGCAAAAGGACCAAGGTCTGTAGCGTTGTGCTAATGGCTTAGGATACTAACAGACCGGAATTCTTCCAGAATTCGTTGATATGTTGAACAGGATGCGCATTGGCGAACCGCGTGATTCAGATACAGCCAAATTCAAACGATTATCGCGTGCTCTACCGAGTGATGGGACACCAGCGACGGAGCTGTAAGTTAGGTTGTGTCGAGCCGGAAAACGAGATCTTATGACGACATTCATAAAGGTTCCCGCGGCGGGAGGACGTAGACCGTGCCAATGCCACCCGTATGCGCATGCTCAACCCATCGACAACAAGGACATTCAAAGCGATCGATGGTGGTACAGTTGCGGATCCGGTCCAGCGTGAAAAGCTACTTGCCAATTTTCTGGTACCGAGCGAATTGGAGCTTTGTGTCGAGTCACAGGTGATGATGGTCAAGAACTTTAACGACCGTATCGTCAACGGTTCCTTGGGCCACGTCCTTGGTTTCTGCGATTCAACCACATACATCGATGTGGACCGAGAGACCGAACAGATTATTCGTTCGGAGAGGACTTACGATAACACCGAGGAGGGCGCGAAGTTGAGGGAACGATTCGAGAAAAGGATAAAAGAAGGGAAAGTGGAAGAATGGCCTGTGGTGAAGTTCCAAGTACCCAATGACAGGCCCGAATATCTGCTCGTTACGAGGGATATATTCAAGGTGGAACAGCAAGGCGAAGTCCAGGCATCAAGGAGTCAGGTAAGAGAGTACCCCCCAATGTCAAACTGGCTAGAACTGATGCATCGTCCATCGTAACGTAGCTTCCATTAATCCTATCCTGGGCCCTCTCTATCCACAAGTCTCAGGGTCAAACACTTGACCGAGTTCGTGTAGATTTGGGACGGGTCTTCGAGAAGGGTAGGTCATCAGCATTCGGGTTGGCTTTTGTAGTCTTACTCAGGATTCACCCTAGGGCAAGCCTACGTCGCATTATCACGCGCTACATCCCTTGAAGGACTGCAGGTCTTGAATTTCGACGCTTCGAAAGTGCGTGCGGCTCCGTATTGCAGTTTGTCACGTGATTTATTGACGCCCTCTCCAGGTTCGGGCACATCCCAAGGTCATAGCATGGTATAAGACGTTGCCGACGGTGCCCATTCCCAAAGAGACTTATTAACGGGCTATGCTGTACCCTTTCTCCTCTCTCGGTGTGTACTTTATTACCTTTATTGTATGATGGTTGTATTCTGTCGAGCAAAGCCCATGAAGCGTCTGCGTGGCTTCCTCCTGGCCGAGTCACTCAGATTCTGAGTGCGATCTGACGTGCTTCTTTCCTGGAGAAGCCGACTGCTGGAAGGCATCGTGAGGCATCGTGTTTCTCACAGTTGTTCACCCTGATGCAGGTTTGTATTCGTGACGTACAATCGAGGAAAAAGAGACCGGGATCACAGCGCGCGCCTCCCGTTCGTTTTTGGCTCACTCGACGTATCTCCTCCTTACCCACTATAGGCGATTCACCTCGTGTGACCCGGTGAACCGGAAACGTGGTGGCCTCGTTGCTGGCTTCGAACAGCTCTTTTATACCGCCACTGTTCTTTACACACTTCCCACCCAAGCGTCGTCTTCCTACCCCACCTTACCCGTTCTGCCGCGAGTCCCCCTGTCAGCTGCCAATCATGTTGCCATTTTGCTTTTGGGTGAATCTCCCCGAGCTCGAGACGGACCAGGTACGGGACATCTTTCGATGTTCTCGCTGGTCCTGACTAGCAAGTCGTTTGTAGGACGATCCCGCCTTCCTTAAAGGACTCATCAGCGGGATATCGATGTCCGCTGTGAATCTTACAGGAGGATGCGGGGATATCTTTAGCGGGAAGCACAAGACCAGAGGGAAGGTGGCCCTCAAATGCACTAGGGCAAGGGACGAACACACACGGAAGGTCAGCTTTTGAAAGACACGCAAACGCGATATCGCCCTTACCATTCGTCGCATTCAGAATTTCGAGGAGGAAGAAAAAGTGTGGTCAAGATTGAAACAAAGGAATGTGTTGAAGCTCTTGGGCACATTTACGTACCAAGTCGGTGCAATTGAGGTGACTTTCCTGGTATCACCTTGGGCGAAATACAGCAGCATAAGGGACTTTATAACTGAACACCCGAAACGCGCACAACGCATCGCTTTGGTGAGCGGTCTTTACCCATTTGCATTCCGTCCCCTAGCTGATTCCGTGCGGCCCCAGCTTGCAGAAGCAGCGACGGGCCTAGCATATCTACATAAGCTTGGCATCGTACACGGGGATATCAAAGGCAATAATATCCTGGTTTCCTCACGTCAGCATGCGATGCTGTGCGACTTTGGTCTTGCGACGCATCAGGACTCCAATACTGGAAAGGGAAATTCTATTGGAACGGCTGCATGGAAGGCCCCGGAGTTGTTCAAGGACAACCCAGTTTTCACGCGGGAGACTGATGCCTGGGCTTTTGGCATGACGATCTACGAGGTATGGGCCCGAGTTTGTTTCTCCAGCATGATGTTCACTTGGCTTCAAGGTCCTGAGTAACAAAGACCCGTTTAATGGCGATCAAGGCCAGACAATCGTAGCGACGAGGAAGGGGAAGCGACCACCTAAGGAACCAGAAGTGTCGCCCCGTGGCAAGTCCTACGCAAACGTTTGGGCCGTCGCTGAAGCTTGCTGGAGAACTGATCCCCGTACGAGGATTTCTGTCGACCATGCAAAGGCATGTCTGAGAGAAGATCGGGTGCCAATGGATTCGTAGAGTTGGAACCGTTCTTATTTAATGGCTGTTGTGAATGTTTCTATGATGCAACGGACAATATGAATCCCTTGAGCTTGCTTCGAGTGAGTTGTATTTAGGGTTGGGCGTTGCGACCTCGTCAGTCATATGCATAGTTCCTTATCAGAGGAACTTAAACCAATCCCTATGGCCCTCATGAGCCGGGTATAGTCTAGCATGGCGTGACGAAGGACATGTAGCCATTGTGCGTGAGCTGCTTTCCAGGGTCTGCTGTTCAGTTCGCCCCCTGGCTGATTTCAGCCTCGACTGCTCGTGTATCAGGTCGTTTGACCATCGCAACGCCCCCAGCCTCAGGATAGGCATGTCGCATCTTCTTCACCGCTACAGCACCCCGCTCAATACCGGCTTTTCGGTAGGGAAAGCACGTCGGTATCTTATGTTGGCCACGAGGCAGAAATCTTGCGAACAACCACTTGTCGACGTCGTTGATCCATAAAACCGATCAAGATACCTCCGCTAGTCGAAGCTTCGAACGCTTGGTACCAGAGTTAATTTGGGAAACATAATGGGCTGTTGTCCCTCGAAGCGGACCGAAGACCATGGTGAGAATTCGTTACCTCTCTCGCACCAACTAGGATCTGACAACTGCGGTATGTCATCGGCCATACTGCTTCACCTGGCTGACGGCAATAATATAGCCACTGTCACTTTGGACGACCCGAATGCCACCCAAATAACGTTTGACCCGAACCGGATCGTGGCCCAAGGTGGCTACTGCGACGTGTTCATGGGGGCCGATCCGACCGGGCGACGAATTGCTCTCAAACGCTATCGTATAACAATGCACGGGTATGGAAAGGAGGACTTACAGGTGAGTCCTCTCGCAGCGCGTATCCATGTTGTAATCCCAACGCAT